>CANTAL010000149.1:600000-780530 GCA_947650365.1 Chamaelirium japonicum
GTGGGCCACGCGTGGAAAAGGCTGCGCCGGCGAGGAGACACGTGTCTCACGCCGATCGGGATCTTATGATGAGATTCGCTGTATCAGCATTGAGCCTCGCGCCGCATTTAAGGTGAAGCGACCGTTGGAGATTCGGAGCGATACCCAAGTCACAAGATCGCCCACGGCTGGTGCCCGCAGCTCGCCCGAGGCAGACCCTGACCGCGAGTAATGAGCTCACGCCGGAAGGAGATCGCTCGTGGCTGACGCTACTGGCCCGCCCAGCGTTTGTGAAGTACTGTGAGTCAAAACTCTCGACGCAGATCGTCCACGGCTGGTGCCCGCAGCTCGCCCGAGGCAGACCCTGACCGCGAGTGATGAGCTCACGCCGGAAGGAGATCGCTCGTGGCTGACGCTCCCGACCCGCCCAGCGTTTGTGAAGTACTGTGAGTCAAAACTCTCGACGCAGATCGCCCACGGCTGGTGCCCGCAGCTCGCCCGAGGCAGACCCTGACCGCGAGTAATGAGCTCACGCCGGAAGGAGATCGCTCGTGGCTGACGCTCCCGGCCCGCCCAGCGTTTGTGAAATACTGACAGTCAAAACTCTCGGCGCAGACCGCCCACGGCAGGTGCCCGCAGCCCACAAGGTGGAAGCCGCCAATGACTGGTACTCCCAGTCTGCCCGGCATGTGCAACAAGACTCCTGAGCAAGCTCCAAAGTCTCCTTGGTCGCTCCCTCAGGAGGGGGTAATGTTGGGGGTAGCTGAAATCTGCCCTGGAGTTCGCTCCACCCTCGTGCTCACCAAATCATCTTGACAGGGAGTGAGATCCACATTGGGCTGAAGGGGCCTAGGCATAGAGCTCGCTCAGAAGCTCGCCTAAGCTCACTAAGGAGCTCGCCAAAACTCACTGGAACTCACCTAAGCTCACTCGGGAGCTCGCCAAAGCTCGCTCATGAGTCAGGAGCTCGCCTAAGCTCGCTCAGGAGCTCGCCCATGCTCGCTAAGGAGCTCGCCCAAGCTCGCTCAGGAGCTCGCCCAAGCTTGCTCAGGAGCTCGCCCATGCTCGCTCAGGAGCTCGCCCAAGCTCGCTCAGAAGCTCGCCCATGCTCGCTCAGGAGCTCGCCCAAACCCACTCCGGAGCTCGCCAAGCTCGCCAAGACTCTCCTATTTATCGAAGAGGTCGCTCCTGCGAGGTCCGACTCTTGATAGATGTGGAAGAGAAGGCGGAGCAACGGAGGACGAGCTCGCCCTGGCTTCCCCCCGGAGGTCGCCCCCATAGAAAGACATAAAGGTGGCCAGGTGTCGAAATCCCACGGAGGCTACGTGGACTAACGTCCATGGAAGCCTGCCAGAGTCAGTTTTGAGATCGCCCAAACTTGAACATTCCAGAACAGCCAGCTGGCAGCAACAAGAAAGATGCTCTCCCCCACTCAAACCGCCTGGCAGGCTTGACGATAGAATGTCAGGGCGCGAGTACCAAGGACTGTCAGACCCACGCGAGCCAGAACGTGGGGGTCTAGAAGGCCCTAGAAGAATCTCCACGTGTCGGGCCACGGTAGGTCGCTGGTTGCTATAAATGCTCACCCCCAGGCTCCATAGTACAGGTTGGAATTCCTTTTCCCTACCACTTTGGTATACCGCAGCTCGCCGTTGTGCCACCGTGACTGACTTGAGCGTCGGAGGGTCTGCTCTCCTAAGGGAGCCAGCCGTTCTCACGTTCTCTTTTCTTTGTCTTGCAGGCAGCCCACACGGACCAGCGAAAAATCCCCCGAACAGATACATTCGTGCGAATGAATTAGAATGGATCGTACGAATGAATTAGAATAGATCGTACGAATGAATTAGAATGGATCGTGCGAATGAATTAGAATATACAATCTAATTCATTCGTATAATCCATTCTAATTCAGTCGTATAATCCATTAGAATGAATTAGAATGGATCGTACGAATGAATTAGAATGGATCATACGAATGAATTAGAATGGACCGTACGAATGAATTAGAATGGATACATTCGTGCGAATGAATTAGAATGGATCGTACGAATGAGTAAGAAAGGATCGTACGTACGATCCATTCTAATTCATTCATACGATCCATTCTAATTCATTCGTACGATCCATTCTAATTCATTCGCACGATCCATTCTAATTCATTCGTACGATGCAATCTAATTCATTCGTACGATCCATTCTAATTCATTCGTATGATCCATTCTAATTCATTCGTACTATCCATTCTAATTCATTCATACGATCCATTCTAATTCATTCGTGCGAATGAATTAGAATGGATCGTACGAATGAATTAGAATGGATACATTCGTGCGAATGAATTAGAATGGATCACACGAATGAGTAAGAATGAATCGTACGAATGAAATAGAATGGATCAAACAAATGAATTTGAATGGATCGTGCGAATGAATTAGAATGGATCGTACGAATGAACTAGAATGGATCGTACGAATGAAATAGAATGGATCGTACGAATGACTTAGAATGGATCGTACGAATGAATTAGAATAGATCGTACGAATGAATTAGAATGGATACATTCGTGCGAATGAATTAGAATGGATCGTACGAATGAATTAGAATGGATCGTGCGAAAGAATTAGAATGGATTGTATGAATGAATTAGAATGGATCGTATGAATGAATTACAACGGATCGAGCGAATGAATTAGAATGGATCGTGCGAATGAATTAGAATGGATACATTCGTGCGAATGAATTAGAATGAATCGTACGAATGAGTAAGAATGGATCATACAAATGAATTAGAATGGATCGTGTGGATGAATTAGAATGGATCGTATGAATGAATTAGAATGGATACATTCGTGTGAATGAATTAGAATGGATCGTACGAATGAATTAGATTGTATCGTACGAATGAATTAGAATGGATCGTACGAATGAATTAGATTGTATCGTACGAATGAATTAGAATGGATCGTGCGAATGAATTAGAATTGATCATACGAATGAGTTAGATTGTATCGTGTGAATGAATTAGAATGGATCATACAAATGAATTAGATTGTATCGTGCGAATGAATTAGAATGGATCATACGAATGAATTAGAATGGATCGCACGAAGGTATCTATTCTAATTCATTCATACGATCTATTCTAATTCATTCGCACGAATGTATCCATTCTAATTCATTCGTACGATCCATTAGAATGGTTCGTATGAATAAATTAGAAAGGATTGTACGACTGAATTAGAATGGATTATACGTATGAATTAGATTGTATCGTACGAATGAAATAGAATGGATCGTACGAATGTATCCATTCTATCTCATTCGTACGATCCATTCTAATTCATTCGCACGATCCATTAAAATTCATTCGTAAGATCCATTCTAATTCATTCGTACGATCCATTCTAATTCATTCGCACGATCCAATCAAATTCATTCGTACGATCCATTCTAATTTATTCGTATGATCCATTCTAATTCATTCACACGATCCATTCTAATTCATTCGTACGATCCATTCTAATTCATTCGCACGATCCATTCTAATTCATTCATACGATCCATTCTAATTCATTCGTACGATCCATTCTAATTCATTCACACGATCCATTCTAATTCATTCGTACGATACAATCTAATTCATTCGTACGATCCATTCTAATTCATTTGTACGATCCATTCTAATTCATTCGTACTATCCATTCTAATTCATTCGCACGATCCATTCTAATTCATTCGTACGATACAATCTAATTCATTCGTATGATCCATTCTAATTCAGTCGTACAATCCATTCTAATTCATTCGTACGATCCATTCTAATTCATTCGCACGATCCATTCTAATTCATTCGCACGATCAATTCTAGTTCATTCATATGATCCATTCTAATTCATTCGCACGATCCATTCTAATCCATTCGTACGATCCATTCTAATTCATTCGCACGATCCATTCTAATCCATTCGTACGATCCATTCTAATTCATTCGCACGATCCATTCTAATTCATTCGTACGATCCATTCTAATTCATTCACACAAATGTATCCATTCTACTTCATTCGTACGATCCATTCTAATGAATGAATACGATCCATTTTAATTCATTCCTACGATCCATTCTAATTCATTCGTGCGAATGAATTAGAATGGATCGTACGAATGAATTAGAATGGATACATTCGTGCGAATGAATTAGAATGGATCGCACGAATGAGTAAGAATGAATCGTACGAATGAAATAGAATGGATCAAACAAATGAATTTGAATGGATCGTGCGAATGAATTAGAATGGATCGTACGAATGAACTAGAATGGATCGTACGAATGAAATAGAATGGATCGTACGAATGACTTAGAATGGATCGTACGAATGAATTAGAATAGATCGTACGAATGAATTAGAATGGATCCATTCGTGCGAATGAATTAGAATGGATCGTACGAATAAATTAGAATGGATCATGCGAATGAATTAGAATAGATCGTACGAATGAATTAGAATGGATACATTCGTGCGGAAGAATTAGAATGGATTGTATGAATGAATTAGAATGGATCGTATGAATGAATTACAATGGATCGTGCGAATGAATTAGAATGGATCGTGCGAATGAATTAGAATGGATCATGTGAATGAATTAGAATGGATCGTACGAATGAATTAGATTGTATCGTACGAATGAATTAGAATGGATCGTACGAATGAATTAGAATGGATCATGCGAATAAATTAGAAAGGATCGTACGAATGAATAAGATTGTATCGTACGAATGAATTAGAATGGATCGTGCGAATGAATTAGAATGGATCATACGAATGAATTAGAATGGATAATGCGAATGAATTAGAATGGATCATACGAATGAATTAGAATGAATCGTGCGAATGAATTAGAATAAATCGTACGAATGAAAGGATCCATTCTAATTCATTCGTACGATCTATTCTAATTCATTCGTACGATCCATTCTATTCTAATTCATTCGTACGATCCATTCTAATTCATTCGTACGATCCATTCTTATTCATTCGCACGAATGTATCCATTCTAATTCATTCGTACGATGTATTCTAATTCATTCATACGATCCACTCTAATTCATTCGTACGATCCATTCTAATTCATTCGTACGATCCATTCTAATTCATTTGTACGATACAATCTAATTCATTCATATGATCCATTCTAATTCATTCGCACGATACAATCTAATTCATTCGTATGATCCATTCTAATTCATTCGCACGATACAATCTAATTCATTCGTACGATCTATTTTAATTCATTCCTACGATCCATTCTAATTCATTCGTGCGAATGAATTAGAATGGATCGTACGAATGAATTAGAATGGATACATTCGTGCGAATGAATTAGAATGGATCGCACGAATGAGTAAGAATGAATCGTACGAATGAAATAGAATGGATCAAACAAATGAATTTGAATGGATCGTGCGAATGAATTAGAATGGATCGTACGAATGAACTAGAATGGATCGTACGAATGAAATAGAATGGATCGTACGAATGACTTAGAATGGATCGTACGAATGAATTAGAATAGATCATACGAATGAATTAGAATGGATACATTCGTGCGAATGAATTAGAATGGATCGTACGAATGAATTAGAATGGATCGTGTGAATGAATTAGAATGGATCATATGAATGAATTAGAATTGATCGTGCGAATGAATTAGAATGGATCGTGCGAATGAATTAGAATGGATCGTACGAATGAATTAGAATGGATTGTACGACTGAATTAGAATGGATCATACGAATGAATTAGATTGTATCGTACGAATGAATTAGAATGGATCGTGCGAATGAATTAGAATGGATAGTACGAATGAATTAGAATGAATCGTACGAATGAATTAGAATGGATGGTACGAATAAATTAGATTGTATCGTACGAATGAATTTGAATGGATCGTGCGAATGAATTAGAATGGATCGTACGAATGAATTAGAATGGATCGTGCGAATGAATTAGAATGGATCGTACGAATGAATTAGAATGGATCGTGCGAATGAATTAGAATGGATCGTACGAATAAATTAGAATGGATCGTACGAATGAATTTGATTGGATCGTGTGAATGAATTAGAATGGATCGTACGAATGAATTAGAATGGATCTTACGAATGAATTTGAATGGATCGTGCGAATGAATTAGAATGGATCGTATGAATGAATTAGAATGGATACATTCGTACGATCCATTCTATTTCATTCGTACGATACAATCTAATTCATACGTATGATCCATTCTAATTCAGTCGTACAATCCTTTCTAATTCATTCATACGAACCATTCTAATGGATCGTACGAATGAATTAGAATGGATACATTCGTGCGAATGAATTAGAATAGATCGTATGAATGAATTAGAATAGATACCTTCGTGCGATCCATTCTAATTCATTCGTACGATACAATCTAATTCATTCGTACGATCCATTCATTCGTACGATCCATTCTAATTCATTCATACGATCTATTCTAATTCATTCGTACGATCTATTCTAATTCATTCATACGATCCATTCTAATTCATTCGCACGATCCAATCTAATTCATTCGTACGATCCATTCTAATTCATTCGTACGATCCATTCTACTTCATTCGCACGATCCATTATAATTCATTCGCACGATCCATTCTAATTCATTCGTAAGATCCATTGTAATTCATTCGTACGATCCATTCTAATTCATTCGCACGAATGTATCCATTCTAATTCATTCATACGATCTATTCTAATTCATTCGTACGATCCATTCTAATTCATTCATACGATCCATTCTAATTCATTCGTACGATCCATTCTAATTCATTCGCACGATCCATTCTAATTCATTCGTACGATACAATCTAATTCATTCGTACGATCCATTCTAATTCATTCGTACGATCCATTCTAATTCATTCGTACTATCCATTCTAATTCATTCATACGATCCATTCTAATTCATTCGTGCGAATGAAATAGAATGGATCGTACGAATGAATTAGAATGGATACATTCGTGTGAATGAATTAGAATGGATCGCACGAATGAGTAAGAATGAATCGTACGAATGAAATAAAATGGATCAAACAAATGAATTTGAATGGATCGTGCGAATGAATTAGAATGGATCGTACGAATGAACTAGAATGGATCGTACGAATGAAATAGAATGGATCGTAAGAATGACTTAGAATGGTTCGTATGAATGAATTAGAATAGATCGTACGAATGAATTAGAATGGATACATTCGTGCGAATGAATTAGAATGGATCGTACGAATGAATTAGAATGGATCGTGCGAATGAATTAGAATAGATCGTACGAATGAATTAGAATGGATACATTCGTGCGAAAGAATTAGAATGGATTGTATGAATGAATTAGAATGGATCGTATGAATGAATTACAATGGATCGTGCGAATGAATTAGAATGGATCGTGCGAATAAATTAGAATGGATACATTCGTGCGAATGAATTAGAATGAATCGTACGAATGAGTAAGAATGGATCATACAAATGAATTAGAATGGATCGTGTGGATGAATTAGAATGGATCGTATGAATGAATTAGAATGGATACATTCGTGTGAATGAATTAGAATGGATCGTACGAATGAATTAGATTGTATCGTACGAATGAATTAGATTGGATCGTACGAATGAATTAGATTGTATCGTACGAATGAATTAGAATGGATCATGCGAATGAATTAGAATGGATCATACGAATGAATTAGATTGTATCGTGCGAATGAATTAGAATGGATCATACGAATGAATTAGATTATATCGTGCGAATGAATTTGAATGGATCATACGAATGAATTAGATTGTATCGTACGAATGAATTAGAATGGATCGTACGAATGAATTAGAATGGATCGTACGAATGAATTAGAATGGATCATATGAATGAATTATAATACATCGTACGAATGAATTAGAATGGATACATTCGTGCGAATGAATAAGAATGGATCGTACGAATGAATTAGAATGGATCGTACGAATGAATTAGAATAGAATGGATCTTACGAATGAATTAGAATAGATCGTACGAATGAATTAGAATGGATCCATTCATTCGTACGATTTATTCTAATTCATTCGCACGATTCATTCTAATTCATTCGTACGATCCATTCTAATTCATTCGCACGATCCATTCTAATTCATTCGTATGATCCATTATACTTCATTCGCACGATCCATTCTAATTCATTCGTACGATACAATCTAATTCATTCGTATGATCCATTCTAATTCAGTCGTACAATCCATTCTAATTCATTCGTACGATCCATTCTAATTCATTCGCACGATCCATTCTAATTCATTCGCACGATCAATTCTAATTCATTCATATGATCCATTCTAATTCATTCGCACGATCCATTCTAATTCATTCGTACGATCCATTCTAATTCATTCGCACGAATGTATCCATTCTAATTCATTCGTACGATCTATTCTAATTCAGTCGCACGATCCATTCTAATTCATTCATACGATCCATTCTAATTCATTTGTACGATCCATTCGAATTCATTCGCACGATCCATTCTAATTCATTCGTACGATACAAACTAATTCATTCCTATGATCCATTCTAATTCAGTCGTACAATCCATTCTTATTCATTCGTACGATTCATTCTAATTCATTCACACGATCCATTCAAATTTATTCGTACGATCCATTCTATTTCATTCGTACGATCCATTCTTTCTCATTCGGATGATCCATTCTAATTCATTCGCACGAATGTATCCATTCTAATTCATTTGTACGATCCATTCTAATTCATTCGTACGATCCATTCTAATTCATTCGCACGATCCATTCTAATTTATTCGTACAATCCATTCTAATTCATTCGCACGAATGTATCCATTCTAATTCATTCGCACGTAGAATGGATTCGTACGAATGGATTCTAATTCGTACGATCCAATCTATTCTAATTCGCACGAATGGATCGTGTGAATGAATTAGAATGGATCATCCATTATAATTCAATGTTTTAGAATGGATCGTACGCATGATACAATCTAATTCATTCGTACGATCCATTCTAAATCATTTGCACGATCCATTCTAATTCATTTGCACGATCCATTCTAATTCATACGTACGATCCATTCTAATTCATTCGTACGATCCATTCTAATCCATTCATACGATCCATTCTAATTCATTCGTACGATCCATTCTAATTCATTCGCATGATCCATTCTAATTCATTCGTACGATACAATCTAATTCATTCGTATGATCCATTCTAATTCAGTCGTACAATCCATTCTAATTCATTCGTACGATTCATTCTAATTCATTCACATGATCCATTCAAATTCATTCGTACGATCATTCTAATTCATTCGTACGATCCATTCTAATTCATTCGCACGAATGTATCCATTCTACTTCATTCGTACGATCCATTCTAGTTCATTCATACGATCCATTCTAATTCATTCGCACGATCCATTCAAATTCATTCGTACGATCCATTCTATTTCATTCGTACGATCCATTCTTACTCATTCGTACGATCCATTCTAATTCATTCGCACGAATGTATCCATTCTAATTCATTCGTACGATCCATTCTAATTCATTCGTACAATACAATCTAATTCATTCGTATGATCTATTCTAATTCATTTGTACGATCCATTCTAATTCATTCGTACGATCCATTCTAATTCATTCGCACGATCCATTCTAATTCATTCGCACGATCAATTCTAATTCATTCATATGATCCATTCTAATTCATTCGCACGATCCATTCTAATTCATTCCTACGATACAATCTAATTCATTCATATGATCCATTCTAATTCAGTCGTACAATCTATTCTAATTCATTCGTATGATCCATTCTAATTCATTCATACGATCCATTCTAATTCATTCGTATGATCCATTCTAATTCATTCGTACGATCCATTCTAATTCATTCGCATGAATGTATCCATTCTAATTCATTCATATGATCCATTCTAATTCAGTCGTACAATCTATTCTAATTCATTCGTACGATCCATTCTAATTCATTCATACGGTCCATTCTAATTCATTCGCACGATCCATTCTAATTTATTCGTACGATCCATTCTAATTCATTCGCACGAATGTATACATTATAATTCATTCGTACGATCTATTCTAATTCAGTCGTACGATCGATTCTAATTCATTCGTATGATCCATTCTAATTCATTCGTATGATCCATTCTAATTCATTCGCACGATCCATTCTAATTCATTCGTACGATCCATTCTAATTCATTCGCACGATCCATTCTAATTCATTCGTATGATACAATCTAATTCATTTGTACGATCCATTCTAATTCATTCGTACGATCCATTCTAATTCATTCGTACTATCCATTCTAATTCAATCGCACGATCCATTCTAATTCATTCGTACGATACAATCTAATTCATTCGTATGATCCATTCTAATTCAATCGTACAATCCATTCTAATTCATTCGTACGATCCATTCTAATTCATTCGCACGATCCATTGTAATTCATTCGGACGATCGATTAATTCTAATTCATTCATATGATCCATTCTAATTCATTCGCACGATCCATTCTAATTCATTCGTTTGATCCATTCTAATTCATTCGCACGAATGTATCCACTCTAATTCATTCGTACGATCTATTCTAATTCAGTCGTACGATCGATTCTAATTCATTCGTACGATCCTTCTAATTCATTCGCACGATCCAATCTAATTCATTCGTACGATCCATTCTAATACATTCGTACGATTCATTCTAATTCATTCGCACGATCCATTCTAATTCATTCATACAATCCATTCTAATTCATTCGCACGAATGTATCCATTCTAATTCATTCGTACGATCCATTCTAATTCATTCGCACGATCCATTCGTGCGAATGAATTAGATTGGATCTTAGAATGAATTCATTCTTACGAATGAATTTGTAATCATTCATTCTAATTTGTATGATACAAACGATTAATTCTAATTCATACGATACAATCTAATTCATTACCACGATCCATTAGAATGAATTAGAATGAATTAGAATGGATCACACGAATGAATTAGAATGGATCGTTCGAATGAATTAGATTGTATCGTACGAATGAATTAGAATGTATCGTACAAATGAATTAGAATGGATCGTACGAATGAATTAGAATGGATCGCACGAATGTATCCATTCTAATTCATTCGTACAATCTATTCTAATTCATTCGTACGATCCATTCTAATTCATTAATACGATCCATTCTAATTCATTCGTGCGATCCATTCTAATTCATTCGCACGATCCATTCTAATTCATTCGTACGATCCATTCAATTCATTCGCACGAATGTATCCATTCTAATTCCTTCGCACGGTCCATTCTAATGAATGAATTAGAATGGATCGTACGAATGAATTAGAATGGATCGTACGAATGAATTAGAATGGATCGTATGAATGAATTAGAATGGATTGTACGAATGAATTAGAATGGATCGTACGAATGAATTAGAATGGATACATTCGTGCGAATGAATTAGAATGGATCGTATGAATGAATTAGAATGAATCTTGCGAATGAATTAGAATGGATCGTATGAATGAATTAGAATGGATCGTATGAATGAATTAGAATGGATCGTGCGAATGAATTAGAATAGATCGTACGAATGAATTAGAATGGATACATACGAATGAATTAGAATGGATCGTACGAATGAATTAGAATGGATCATGCAAATGAATTAGAATGGACCGCACAATTGAATTAGAATTGATCGTACGAATGAATTAGATTGAATCGTGCGAATGAATTAGAATGGATCGTACGAATGAATTAGAATGGATCGTACGAATGAATTAGAATAGATTGTACGAATGAATTAGAATGGATACATTCGTGCGAATGAATTAGAATGGATCGTACGAATGAATTAGAATGGATCGTGCGCATGAATTAGAATGGATCGTGCGAATGAATTAGATTGGATTGTGCGAATAAATTAGAATGGATCGTACGAATGAATTAGAATGGATCGTACGAATGAATTAGAATGGATCGTACGAATGAATTAGAATTGATCGTATGAATGAATTAGAATGGATCGTACGAATGAATGGATCGTACGAATGAATTAGATTGTATCGTCCGAATGAATTAGAATGGATCGTGCGAATGAATTAGAATGGATCGTATGAATGAATTAGAATGGATCGTGCGAATGAATTAGAATCCAACATGCGAATGAACTAGAATGGATCGTACAAATGAATTAGAATGGATCGTGCAAATGAATTAGAATGGATCGTGCGAATGAATTAGAATGGATCATACTAATGAATTAGAATGGATCGTATGAATAAATTTGAATGGATCGTGCGAATGAATTATAATAGATCGTACGAATGAATTAAAATGGATACATTCGTGCGAATGAATTAGAATGGATCGTACGAATGAATTAGAATGGATCGTGCGAATGAATTAGAATGGATCGTACGAATGAATTAGAATGGATACATTCGTGCGAAAGAATTAGAATGGATTGTATGAATGAATTAGAATGGATCGTATGAATGAATTAGAATAGATCGTGCGAATGAATTAGAATGGATCATACGAATGAATTAGAATGGATACATTCGTGCGAATGAATTAGAATGGATCGTACGAATGAATTAGAATGGATCGTGCGAATGAATTAGAATGGATCATATGAATGAATTAGAATTGATCGTGCGAATGAATTAGAATGGATCGTGCGAATGAATTAGAATGGATCGTACGAATGAATTAGAATGGATCGTACAAATGAATTAGAATAGATCATACGAATGAATTAGATTGTATCGTACGAATGAATTAGAATGGATCGTACGAATGAATTAGAATGGATACATTCGTGCGAATGAATTAGAATGGATCGTACGAATGAGTAAGAATGGATCGTAAGAATGAAATAGAATGGATCGTACGAATGAATTTGAATGGATCGTGCGAATGAATTAGAATGGATCGTATGAATGAACTAGAATGGATCGTACGAATGAAGTAGAATGGATACATTCGTGCGAATGAATTAGAATGGATCGTACGAATGAATTAGAATGATCGTACGAATGAACTAGAATGGATCGTACGAATGAATTAGAATAGATCGTACGAATGAATTAGAATGGATCCATTTGTGCGAATGAATTAGAATCGATCGTACGAATGAATTATAATGGATTGTGTGAATGAATTAGAATGGATCGTGCGAATGAATTAGAATAGATTGTGCGAATAAATTAGATTGGATTGTACGAATGAATTAGAATGGATCGTAAGAATGAATTAGAATGGATCGTATGAATGAATTAGAATGGATCGTGCGAATGAATTAGAATAGATCGTACGAATGAATTAGACTTGATACATTCGTACGATCGCACGATCCATTCTAATTTGTACGATAGAATTCTAATTCATTCGTACGATCGATTGTGCGAATGAATTTGAATGAATTAGAATGGATTGTGCGAATGAATTAGAATGGATCGTATGAATGAATTAGAATGGATCGTGCGAATGAATTAGAATCGAACATGCGAATGAACTAGAATGGATCGTACGAATGAATTAGAATGGATCGTGCGAATGAATTAGAATGGATCGTGCGAATGAATTAGAATGGATCGTACTAATGAATTAGAATGGATCGTATGAATGAATTAGAATGGATCGTGCGATTGAATTATAATAGATCGTACGAATGAATTAAAATGGATACATTCGTGCGAATGAATTAGAATGGATCGTACGAATGAATTAGAATGGATCGTACGAATGAATTATAATGGATCTAGAATGGATACATTCGTTCGAATGAATTAGAATGGATCGTACAATCCAATCTAATTCATTCATATGATCGTACAAATGGATCATGCGAATGAATTATAATTCATTCATACGATCCATTCTAATTCATTCGTACGATCCATTCTATTTCATTCGTACGATCCATTCTAATTCATTCGTACGATTTATTCTAATTCATTCGTACGATCAATTCTAATTCATTCGCACGATCCATTCTAATTCATTCGTACGATCCATTCTTACTCATTCGTACGATCCATTCTAATTCATTCGTACGATCCATTCACGAATGTATCCATTCTAATTCATTCGTACGATCTATTCTAATTCATTCGTACGATCGATTCTAATTCATTCATACGATCCATTCTAATTCATTCGCACGATCCAATCTAATTCATTCGTACGATCCATTCTAATTCATTCGTACGATCCATTCTAATTCATTCGCACGATCCATTCTAATTCATTCGTACGATCCATTCTAATTCATTCGCACGAATATATCCATTCTAATTCATTCGCACGATCTATTCTAATTCAATCGTATGATCCATTCAAATTCATTCGTACGATCCATTCTAATTCATTCGCACGATCCAATCTAATTCATTCGTACGATCCATTCTTATTCATTCGTACGATCCATTCTAATTCATTCGCACGATCCATTCTAATTCATTCGTACGATTCATTCTAATTCATTCGCACGAATGTATCCATTCTAATTCATTCGTACGATCTATTCTAATTCATTCGCACGATCCATTCTAATTCATTCGTATGATCAATTCTAATTCATTCACATGATCCATTCTAATTCATTCGTACGATCCATTCTACTTCATTCGCACGAATGTATCCATTCTAATTCATTCGTACGATCTATTCTAATTCATTCGTACGATCCATTCTAATTTATTATTACAATCCATTCTAATTCATTCGCACGATCCATTCTAATTCATTCGCACGATCAATTCTAATTCATTCATACGATCCATTCTAATTCATTCGCACGATCCATTCTAATTCATTAGAATTAGAATGGATTGTATGAATGAATTAGAATGGATCGTATGAATGAATTAGAATAGATCGTGCGAATGAATTAGAATGGATCGTACGAATGAATTAGAATGGATACATTCGTGCGAATGAATTAGAATGGATCATACGAATGAGTAAGAATGGATCATACAAATGAATTAGAATAGATCGTGTGGATGAATTAGAATGGATCGTATGAATGAATTAGAATGGATTCATTCGTGTGAATGAATCAGAATGGATCGTACGAATGAATTAGAATGGATCGTACGAATGAATTAGAATGGATCGTGCGAATGAATTAGAATAATTCGTACGAATGAATTTGAATGGATACATTCATGCAAATGAATTAGAATGGATCGTACGAATGAATTAGAATGGATCATGCGAATGAATTAGAATAGATCGTACGAATGAACTAGATTGGATCGTGCGAATAAATTAGAATGGATCGTACGAATGAATTAGAATGGATCGTACGAATGAATTAGAATGGATCGTACGAATGAATTAGAATAGATCGTATGACTGAATTAGAATGGATCATACGAATGAATGGATCGTACGAATGAATTAGATTGGATCGTGCGAATGAATTAGAATGGATCGTACGAATGAATTAGAATCGATCGTACGAATGAATTAGAATAGATCGTACGAATGAATTAGAATGGATACATTCGTGCGAATGAATTAGAATGGATCGCACGAATGAATTTGAATGGATCGTGCGAATGAATTAGAATGGATCGTATGAATGAATTTGAATGGATCGTGCGAATGAATTAGAATGGATCGTGCGAATGAATTAGAATGGATCGTACGAATGAATTAGAATGGATTGTACGACTGAATTAGAATGGATTAGATTGGATTGTACGAATGAATTAGAATAGATCGTGCGAATGAATTAGAATGGATCGTGTTAATGAATTAGAATGGATCGTACGAATGAATTAGAATAGATTATGCGAATGAATTAGATTGTATCGTACGAATGAATTAGAATGGATCGTAAGAATGAATTAGAATGGATCGTATGAATGAATTAGAATGGATTGTGCGAATGAATTAGAATAGATCGTATGAATGAATTAGAATGGATTGTACAAACGAATTAGAATGAATTAGAATGGATCGTACGATACAATCTAATTCATTCGTATGATCCATTCTAATTCAGTCGTACAATCCATTCTAATTCATTCGTACGATCCATTCTAATTCATTCGCATGATCCATTCTAATTCATTCGCACGATCTATTCTAATTCATTCATATGATCCATTCTAATTCATTCGCACGATCCATTCTAATTCATTCGTACGATCCATTCTAATTCATTCGCACAAATATATCCATTCTAATTTATTCGTACGATCTATTCTAATTCAGTCGTACGATCGATTCTAATTCATTCGTACGATCCATTCTAATTCATTCGCACAATCCAATCTAATTCATTCGTACGATCCATTCTAATTCATTCGCACGATCCATTCGTACGAATGATAGTATGATCCATTGAATTAGAATGGATTAGAATGGATGGTGCGAATGAATTTGTACGATTCATTCGCACGATCCATTCTAATTCATTCGTACGATCCATTCTATTCATACGATCGATTCTAACGATCGTACGAATGAATTAGAATGAATTAGAATGGATCGTATGAATGAACTAGAATGGATCGTACGAATGAAGTAGAATGGATACATTCGTGCGAATGAATTAGAATGGATCGTACGAATGAATTAGAATGATCGTACGAATGAACTAGAATGGATCGTACGAATGAATTAGAATAGATCGTACGAATGAATGAGAATGGATACATTTGTGCGAATGAATTAGAATCGATCGTACGAATGAATTAGAATGGATTGTGCGAATGAATTAGAATGGATCGTGCGAATGAATTAGAATAGATTGTGCGAATAAATTAGATTGGATTGTACGAATTAATTTGAATGGATCGTGCGAATGAATTAGAATGGATCATAAGAATGAATTAGAATGGATCGTATGAATGAATTAGAATGGATCGTGCGAATGAATTAGAAACGATCGTACGAATGAATTAGACTGGATACATTCGTGCGAATGAATTAGAATGGATCGTACGAATGAATTAGAATGGATCGTGCGAATGAATTAGAATGGATCGTACGAATTAATTAGAATGGATACATTCGTGCGAATGAATTAGAATGGATCGTACGAATGAATTAGATTGTATCGTACGAATGAATTAGAATGGATCGTGCGAATGAATTAGAATGGATCGTACGAATGAATTAGAATAGATCGTATGAATGAATTAGAATGGATACATTCGTGCGAATGAATTAGAATGGATCGTACGAATGAATTAGAATGGATCGTGCGAATGAATTAGAATGGATCGTACGAATGAATTAGAATGGATCGTATTAATGAATTAGAATGGATCGTACGAATGAATTAGAATAGATCGTACGAATGAATTAGAATGGATACATTCGTGCGAATGAATTAGAATGGATCGTACGAATGAATTAGAATGGATCGTACGAATGAAGTAGAATGGATACATTTGTGCGAATGAATTAGAATGGATCGTCCGAATGAATTAGAATGGATACATTCGTGTGAATGAATTAGAATGGATCGTACGAATAAGTAAGAAAGGATCGTACGAATGAAATAGAATGGATCGTACGAATGAATTTGAATGAATTAGAATGAATTAGAATGGATCGTGCGAATGAATTAGAATGGATCGTATGAATGAATTAGAATGGATCGTGCGAATGAATTAGAATGGATCGTACGAATGAATTAGAATGGATCGTATGAATGAACTAGAATGGATCGTACGAATGAAGTAGATACAATCTAATTCATTCGCACGATCCATTCTAATTCATTCGTACAATCCATTCTAATTCATTCGCACGAATGTATCCATTCTATTTCATTCGTTCGATCTATTCTAATTCATTTGCAAGAAACATTCTAATTCATTCATACGATCCATTCTAATTCATTCGTACAATCCATTCTAATTCATTCGCACGATCCATTCTAATTCGTTCGTACGATCCATTCTAATTCATTCGTAAGATCCATTCTAATTCATTCGTACGATCCATTCTAATTCATTCGCACGATCTATTCTAATTCATTCATATGATCCATTCTAATTCATTCGCACGATCCATTCTAATTCATTCGTACGATCCATTCTAATTCATTCGCACGAATGTATCCATTCTAATTCATTCGTACGATCTATTCTAATTCAGTCGTACGATCGATTCTAATTCATTCGTACGATCCATTCTAATTCATTCGCACGATCCAATCTAATTCATTCGTACGATCCATTATAATTCATTCGTACGATCCATTCTAATTCATTCGCACGATCCATTCTAATTCATTCGTACAATCCATTCTAATTCATTCGCACGAATGTAACCATTCTAATTCATTCGTACGATCCATTCTAATTCATTTGTACGATCTATTCTAATTCATTCGTACGATCCATTCTAATTCATTCGCATGATCCATTCTAATTCATTCGTACGATACAAATCTAATTCATACGTATGATCCATTCTAATTCAGTCGTACAATCCTTTCTAATTCATTCATACGAACCATTCTAATGGATCGTATGAATAAATTAGAATGGATACATTCGTGCGAATGAATTAGAATAGATCGTATGAATGAATTAGAATAGATACCTTCGTGCGATCCATTCTAATTCATTCGTACGATCCATTCTAATTCATTTGTACGATACATTCTAATTCATTCGTACGATACAATCTAATTCATTCGAACGATCCATTCTAATTCATTCGTGTGATCCATTCTAATTCATTCTAATTCATTCTAAGGGATCGTGGTAATGAATTAGATTGTATCGTATGAATTAGAATTAATCGTTTATATCATACAAATTAGAATGAATGATTACAAATTCATTCGTAAGAATGAATTCATTCTAAGATCCAATCTAATTCATTCGCACGAATGGATCGTGCGAATGAATTAGAATGGATCGTACGAATGAATTAGAATGGATACATTCGTGCGAATGAATTAAAATAGATTGTACGAATGAATTAGAATGGATCGTGCGAATGAATTAGAATAGATCCATTCGTACGATCCATTCTATTTAATTTTCACGATCTTACGAATGAAGTAGAATGGATCTAATTCAATGAATTAAATTGAATGAATTAGAATGGATACATTATTACGAATGAATTAGAATGGATCATACGAATGAATTAGAATATGATAGTATGATCGCACGAATTAGAATTGATCGTACGAATGAATTAGATTGTATCGTACTAATGAATTAGAATTACATTCGCACGATCTATGAATGAATTTGAATAGATCGTGCGAATGAATTAGAATGGATCTTATGAATGAATTAGAATGGATCGTGTGAATGAATTAGAATGGATTGCACGAATGAATTAGAATAGTTCGTGTGAATGAATTAGATTCGTACGATCCAATCTAATTCATTCTAATTCATTCATTCGCACGATCCATTCTAATACATTTGCACGATCCATTCTAATTCATTCGCACGATCCATTCAAATTCATTTGTACGATACATTCTAATTCATTCGCACGAATGTATCCATTCTAATTCATTCGTATGATCTATTCTAATTCATTCGTATGATCGATTCTAATTCATTCGTACGATCCATTCTAATTAATTCGCACGATCCAATCTAATTCATTCGTACGATCCATTCGCACGATCCATTCTAATTCATTCGTACGATCCATTCTAATTCATTCGCACGAATGTATCCATTCTACTTCATTCGTACGATCCATTCTAGTTCATTCGTACAATCCATTCTAATTCATTCATACAATCCATTCTAATTCTTTCGCACGATCCATTCTAATTCATTCGTACGATCCATTCTAATTCATTCGTACGATCCATTCTAAATAATTCGCCCGATCCATTCTAATTCATTCGTACGATCCATTCTAATTCGTTCGTACGATCAATTCTAAATCATTCGCACGATCCATTCTAATTCATTCGCACGATCCATTCTAATTCATACGTACGATCCATTCTAATTCATTCTTATGATCCATTCTAATTCATTTGTACGATCCATTCTAACTCATTCGTATGATCCAATCTAATTCACTCGCACGATCCAATCTAATTCATTCGTACGATCCATTCTAATTCATTCACACGATCCATTCTAATTCACGTGCGAATGAATTAGAATGTATCGTACGAATGAATTAGAATGTATCGTACAAATGAATTAGAATGGATCGTAGGAATGAATTAGAATGGATCGCACGAAGGTATCTATTCTAATTCATTCATATGATCTATTCTAATTCATTCGCACGAATGTATCCATTCTAATTCGTTCGTACGATCCATTAGAATGGTTCGTATGAATGAATTAGAAAGGATTGTACGACTGAATTAGAAAGGATCATACGTATAAATTATAATGGATCGTACGAGTGAATTAGAATGGATCATGCGAATGGATTATAATGGATCGTACGAATGAAGTAGAATGGATACATTCGCATGATCCCTTGTAATTCATTCGTACGAATGTATCCATTCTAATTCATTCGTACGATCCATTCTAATTCATTCGCACGATCCATTCGTACGATCCATTCTAATTCATTCGTACGATCCATTCTAATTCATTCGCACGATCTATTCTAATTCATTCGTACGATCCATTCTAATTCATTCGTACGATCCATTCTAATTCATTCGCACGATCCATTCTAATTCATTCGCACGATCCATTCTAATTCATTCGCACGATCCATTCAAATTCATTCGTACGATAAATTCTAATTCATTCGCTCGAATGTATCCATTCTAATTCATTCGTACGATCTATTCTAATTCATTCGTACGATCGATTCTAATTCATTCGTACGATCCATTCTAATTCATTCGCACAATCCAATCTAATTCATTCGTATGATCTATTCTAATTCAATCGTACGATCCCTTCTAATTCACTCGCACGATCCAATCTAATTCATTCGTACTATCCATTCTAATTCATTCGTACGATGCAATTCTAATTAGAATCGATCCATTCTAATTCATTCGTATAATCAATTCATACGATCCATTCTAATTCATTCGCACGATCCAATCTAATTCATTCGTACGATCCATTCTAATTCATTCATACGATCCATTCTAATTCATTCGCATGATCCATTCTAATTCATTCGTACGATCCATTCTAATTCATTCGCACGAATGTATCCATTCTAATTCATTCGTACGATCCATTCTAATTCATTCGTACAATCCATTCTAATTCATTCGTATGATCTATTCTAATTCATTCGCACGATCCAATCTAATTCATTCGTACGATCCATTCTAATTCATTCGTACGATCTATTCTAATTCATTCGTACGATCGATTCTAATTCATTCGTACGATCCATTCTAATTCATTCGCACGATCCAATCTAATTCATTCGTACGATCCATTCTAATTTATTCGTACGATCCATTCTAATTCATTCGCACGATCCATTCTAATTCATTCGTACAATCCATTCTAATTCATTCGCACAAATGTATCCATTCTAATTCATTTGTACGATCCATTCTAATTCATTTGTACGATCTATTCTAATTCATTCGTACGATCCATTCTAATTCATTCGCATGATCCATTCTAATTCATTCGTACGATACAATCTAATTCATACGTATGATCCATTCTAATTCAGTCGTACAATCCTTTCTAATTCATTCATACGAACCATTCTAATGGATCGTACGAATGAATTAGAATGGATACATTCGTGCGAATGAATTAGAATAGATCGTATGAATGAATTAGAATAGATACCTTCGTGCGATCCATTCTAATGAATTAGAATGGATTAGTATGAATTAATTAGAATGGATCGTACGAATGAATTAGAATGGATCGTGCGAATGAATTAGAATGGATCATACGTATGAATTAGATTGTATCGTACGAATGAATTTGAATGGATCATGCGAATGAATTAGAATGGATCGTACGAATGAATTAGAATAGATCGTACAAATGAATTAGAATGGATCGAACGAATGAATTAGAATGGATACATTCATGCGAATGAATTAGAATAGATTGTACGAATGAATTAGAATGGATCGTGCGAATGAATTAGAATGGATCGTACGAATGAATTAGAATGGATCGTACGAATGAATTAGAATGGATCGTACGAATGAATTAGATTGGATCGTGCGAATGAATTAGAATGGATCGTACGAATGAATTAGAATCGATCGTACGAATGAATTAGAATAGATCGTACGAATGAATTAGAATGGATACATTCGTGCGATTGAATTAGAATGGATCGTGTGAATGAATTAGAATGGATCGTATGAATGAATTAGAATAGATCGGGCGAATGAATTAGAATGGATACATTCGTGTGAATGAATTAGAATGGATCCATGCGAATGAATTTGTACGAATGAATTAGATTGGATTCGCGAGATCCATTCTAATTCATTCATACGATCCATTCTAATTCATTCGTACGATCCATTCTAATTCATTCGCACGATCAATTCTAATTCGTTCGTACGATCCATTCTAATTCATTCGTACGATCCATTCTAATTCATTCGCACGATCCATTCTAATTCATTCGCACGATCAATTCTAATTCATTCATATGATCCATTCTAATTCATTCGCACGATCCATTCTAATTCATTTGTACGATCCATTCTAATTCATTCGCACGAATGTATCCATTCTAATTCATTCGTACGATCTATTCTAATTCAGTCGTACGATCGATTCTAATTCATTCGTATGATCCATTCTAATTCATTCGCACGATCCAATCTAATTCATTCATACGATCCATTCTAATTCATTCGTACGATCCATTCTAATTCATTCGGACGATCCATTCTAATTCATTCGTACAATCCATTCTAATTCATTCGCACGAATGTATCTATTCTAATTCATTCGTACGATCCATTCTAATTCATTTGTACGATCTATTCTAATTCATTCGTACGATCCATTCTAATTTATTCGCATGATCCATTCTAATTCATTCGTACGATACAATCTAATTCATACGTATGATCCATTCTAATTCAGTCGTACAATCCTTTCTAATTCATTCATACGAACCATTCTAATGGATCGTACGAATGAATTAGAATGGATACATTCGTGCGAATGAATTAGAATAGATCGTATGAATGAATTAGAATAGATACCTTCGTGCGATCCATTCTAATTCATTCGTACGATCCATTCTAATTCATTTGTACGATACATTCTAATTCATTCGTACGATACAATCTAATTCATTCGAACGATCCATTCTAATTCATTCGTGTGATCCATTCTAATTCATTCTAATTCATTCTAATGGATCGTGGTAATGAATTAGATTGTATCGTATGAATTAGAATTAATCGTTTGTATCATACAAATTAGAATGAATGATTACAAATTCATTCGTAAGAATGAATTCATTCTATGATCCAATCTAAATCATTTGCACGAATGGATCGTGCGAATGAATTAGAATGGATCGTACGAATGAATTAGAATGGATCGTACCAATGAATTAGAATGGATACATTCGTGCGAAAGAATTAGAATGGATTGTATGAATGAATTAGAATGGATCGTATGAATGAATTAGAATAGATCGTGCGAATGAATTAGAATGGATCGTACGAATGAATTAGAATGGATACATTCGTGCGAATGAATTAGAATGGATTGTACGAATGAATTAGAATGGATCGTGCGAATGAATTTGAATGGATCGTACGAATGAATTAGAATCGATCGTACGACTGAATTAGAATAGATCGTATGAATGAATTAGAATGGATACATTCGTGCGAATGAATAAGAATGGATCGTACGAATGAATTAGAATGAATCGTGCGAATGAATTAGAATGGATCATATGAATGAATTAGAATTGATCGTGCGAATGAATTAGAATGGATCGTGCGAATGAATTAGAATGGATCGTGCGAATGAAATAGAATGGATCGTGCGAATGAATTAGAATGGATCGTACGAATGAATTAGAATGGATCGTATGAATGAATTAGAATGGATCTTGCGAATGAATTAGAATAGATCGAACGAATGAATTAGAATGGATACATTCGTGCGAATGAATTAGAATGGATTGTACGAATGAATTAGAATGGATCGTGCGAATGAATTAGAATGGATCGTATGAATGAATTAGAATGGATCGTGCGAATGAATTAGAATGGATCGTACGAATGAATTAGAATGGATCGTATGAATGAATTAGAATGGATCGTACGAATGAATTAGAATAGATCGTACGAATGAATTAGAATGGATACATTCGTGCGAATGAATTAGAATGGATCGTACGAATGAATTAGAATGGATCGTGTGAAGGAATTAGATTGGATCGTACGAATGAGTAAGAATGGATCGTACGAATGAATTAGAATGGATCGTACGAATGAATTAGAATGGATCATACGAATGAGTAAGAATGGATCGTACGAATGAAATAAAATGGATCGTACGAATAAAATAGAATTGATCGTACGAATGAATTTGCACGATCAATTCTAATTCATTCATATGATCCATTCTAATTCATTCATACGATCCATTCTAATTCATTCGCACAATCAATTCTAATTCATTCATATGATCCATTCTAATTCATTCGCACGATCCATTCTAATTCATTCGTACGATCCATTCTAATTCATTCGCACGAATGTATCCATTCTAATTCATTCGTACAATCTATTCTAATTCAGTCGTATGATCGATTCTAATTTATTCGTACGATCCATTCTAATTCATTCGCACGATCCAATCTAATTCATTCATACGATCCATTCTAATTCATTCGTACGATCCATTCTAATTCATTCGCACGATCCATTCTAATTCGTTCGTACAATCCATTCTAATTCATTCGCACGAATGTATCCATTCTAATTCATTCGTACGATCCATTCTAATTCATTTGCACGTTCTATTCTAATTCATTCGTACGATCCATTCTAATTCATTCGCATGATCCATTCTAATTCATTCGTACGATACAATCTAATTCATACGTATGATCCATTCTAATTCAGTCGTACAATCCTTTCTAATTCATTCATACGAACCATTCTAATGGATTGTACGACTAAATTAGAAGGGATTATACGAATAAATTAGATTGTATCGTACGAATGAAATAGAATGGATCGTACGAATGAAATAGAATGGATCGTATGAATGAATTTGAATAGATCGTGCGAATGAATTAGAATGGATCGTACGAATGAACTAGAATGGATCATACAAATGAAGTAGAATGGATACATTTGTGCGAATGAATTAGAATGGATGTACGAATGAATTAGAATGGATTGTACGACTGAATTAGAATGGATCGTACGAATGAATTAGAATGGATCATGCGAATGAATTAGAATGGATCGTACGAATGAATTAGATTGGATCGTACGAATGAATTAGAATGGATACAGTCATGTGAATGAATTAGAATGGATCGTACGAATGAATTAGAATGGATCGTATGAATGAATTAGAATGGATCGTGCGAATGAATTAGAATAGATCGTACGAATGAATTAGAATGGATACATTCAATCGTACGAATTCATTCGTGCGAATGAATTAGAATAGATTCTACGATCCATTCTAATTCATACGTACGAATGAATTCATACGATCCATTCTAATTCATTATTACGATCCATTCTAATTCATTCGCACGATCCATTCTAATTCATTCATACGATCCATTCTAATTCATTCGCACGATCCATTCTAATTCATTCGTACGATCCATTCTAATATATTCGCACGAATGTATCCATTCTAATTTATTCGTACGATCTATTCTAATTCATTTGTACGATCCATTCTAATTCATTCGTACGATCTAATCTAATTCATTCGTATGATCCATTCTAATTCATTCGTACAATCCATTCTAATTCATTCGCACGATCCATTCTAATTCATTCGTACAATCCATTCTAATTCATTCGCACGAATGTATCCATTCTAATTCATTCGTACGATCCATTCTAATTCATTTGTATGATCTATTCTAATTCATTCGTACGATCCATTCTAATTCATTCGCATGATCCATTCTAATTCATTCGTACGATACAATCTAATTCATACGTATGAATTAGAATGGATCGTATGAATGAACTATAATGGATCGTACGAATGAAGTAGAATGGATACATTCGTGCGAACGAATTAGAATGGATCGTACGAATGAATTAGAATGATCATACGAATAAACTAGAATGGATCGTACGAATGAATTAGAATAGATCGTACGAATGAATTAGAATGGATACATTTGTGCGAATTAATTAGAATCGATCGTACGAATGAATTAGAATGGATTGTGCGAATGAATTAGAATGGATCGTGCGAATGAATTAGAATAGATTGTGTGAATAAATTAGATTGGATTGTACGAATTAATTAGAATGGATCGTGCGAATGAATTAGAATGGATCGTAAGAATGAATTAGAATGGATCGTATGAATGAATTAGAATGGATCGTGCGAATGAATTAGAATAGATCTTACGAATGAATTAGACTGGATACATTCGTGCGAATGAATTAGAATGGATTGTACGAATGAATTAGAATTTATCGTGCGAATGAATTATAATAGATCGTACGAATGAATTAGAATGGATACATTCGTGCGAATGAATTAGAATGGATCGTACGAATGAATTAGATTGTATCGTACGAATGAATTAGAATGGATCGTGCGAATGAATTAGAATGGATCTTACGAATGAATTAGAATGGATCGTACGAATGAATTAGAATGGATACATTCGTGCGAATGAATTAGAATGGATCGTACGAATGAATTAGAATGGATCGTGCGAATGAATTAGAATTGATCGTACGAATGAATTAGAATGGATCGTATTAATGAATTAGAATGGATCGTACGAATGAATTAGAATAGATCGTACGAATGAATTAGAATGGATACATTCGTGCGAATGAATTAGAATGGATCGTACGAATGAATTAGAATGGATCGTACGAATGAAGTAGAATGGATACATTCGTGAGAATGAATTAGAATGGATCGTACGAATGAATTAGAATGGATACATTCGTGTGAATGAATTAGAATGGATCGTACGAATGAGTAAGAAAGGATCGTACGAATGAAATAGAATGGATCGTACGAATGAATTTGAATGAATTAGAATGAATTAGAATGGATCATGTGAATGAATTAGAATGGATCGTTTGAATGAATTAGAATGGATCGTGCGAATAAATTAGAATGGATCGTACGAATGAATTAGAATGGATCGTATGAATGAACTAGAATGGATCGTACGAATAAAGTAGATACAATCTAATTCATTCGCACGATCCATTCTAATTCATTCGTACAATCCATTCTAATTCATTCACAAGATCCTTTCTAATTCATTCATACGATCCATTCTAATTCATTCGTACAATCCATTCTAATTCATTCGCACGATTCATTCTAATTCGTTCGTACGATCCATTCTAATTCATTCGTACGATCCATTCTAATTCATTCGTACGATCCATTCTTATTCATTCGCACGATCTATTCTAATTCATTCATATGATCCATTCTAATTCATTCGCACGATCCATTCTAATTCATTCGTACGATCCATTCCAATTCATTCGCACGAATGTATCCATTCTAATTCATTTGTACGATCTATTCTAATTCAGTCATACGATCGATTCTAATTCATTCGTACGATCCATTCTAATTCATTCACACGATCCAATCTAATTCATTCGTACGATCCATTCTAATTCATTCGTACGATCCATTCTAATTCATTCGCACGATCCATTCTAATTCATTCGTACAATCCATTCTAATTCATTCGCACGAATGTATCCATTCTAATTCATTCATACGATCCATTCTAATTCATTTGTACGATCTATTCTAATTCATTCGTACGATCCATTCTAATTCATTCGCATGATCCATTCTAATTCATTCGTACGATACAATCTAATTCATACGTATGATCCATTCTAATTCAGTCGTACAATCCTTTCTAATTCATTCATACGAACCATTCTAATGGATCGTACGAATGAATTAGAATGGATACATTCGTGCGAATGAATTAGAATAGATCGTATGAATGAATTAGAATAGATACCTTCGTGCGATCCATTCTAATTCATTCGTACGATCCATTCTAATTCATTTTTACGATACATTCTAATTCATTCGTATGATACAATCTAATTCATTCGAACGATCCATTCTAATTCATTCGTGTGATCCATTCTAATTCATTCTAATTCATTCTAATGGATCGTGGTAATGAATTAGATTGTATCGTATGAATTAGAATTAATCGTTTGTATCATACAAATTAGAATGAATGATTACATATTCATTCGTAAGAATGAATTCATTATAAGATCTAATCTAATTCATTCGCACGAATGGATCGTGCGAATGAATTAGAATGGATCGTACGAATGAAGTAGAATGGATACATTCGTGCGAATGAATTAGAATGGATTGTACGAATGAATTAGAATGGATCGTGCGAATGAATTAGAATGGATCGTACGAATGAATTAGAATGGATCGTACGAATGAATTAGATTGGATCGTGCGAATGAATTAGAATGGATCGTACGAATGAATTAGAATCGATCGTACGACTGAATTAGAATAGATCGTACGAATGAATTAGAATGGATACATTCGTGCGAATGAATTAGAATGGATCGTACGAATGAATTAGAATGGATCGTGCGAATGAATTAGAATGGATCTTATGAATGAATTAGAATTGATCGTGCGAATGAATTAGAATGGATCGTGCGAATGAATTAGAATGGATCGTACGAATGAATTAGAATGGATTGTACGACTGAATTAGAATGGATCATACGAATGAATTAGATTGGATCATGCGAATGAATTAGAATGGATTGTATGAATGAATAAGAATGAATACATTCTTACGAATGAATTTGTATGGTTCGTATGAATGAATTAGAATGGATCGTACAACTGAATTAGAATGGATCGTACGAATGAATTAGAATGGATCCATTCACTCGTACGATCCATTCTAATTCATTTGTACGATCTATTCTTATTCATTCGTACGATCCATTCTAATTCATTCATACGATCCATTCACTCGTACAAATGAATTAGAATGGATTCATTCACTCGTACGAATGAATTAGAATGGATCATACGAATGAATTAGAATGGATCCATTCACTCGTACGATCCATTCTAATTCATTCGTATGATCTATTCTAATTCATTCCCACGATCCATTCTAATTTATTCATACGATCCATTCTAATTCATTCGTACGATCCATTCTAATTCATTCGTACGATCTTATTCGTACGAATGAATTAGAATGGATCGTACGATACAATCTAATTCATTCGTATGATCCATTCTAATTCAGTCGTACAATCCATTCTAATTCATTCATACGAAACATACAAATTCATTCGTAAGAATGTATTCATTCTAATTCATTCGTACGATCTATTCTAATTCATTCGTACGATCCATTCTAGTTCATTCGTACGATCATTCTAATTCATTCGTACGATCCATTCTAATTCATTCGCACGAATGTATCCATTCTACTTCATTCGTACGATCCATTCTAGTTCATTCATACGATCCATTCTAATTCATTCGCACGATCCATTCAAATTCATTCGTACGATCCATTCTATTTCATTCGTACTATCCATTCTTACTTATTCGTACAATCCATTCTAATTCATTCGCACGAATGTATCCATTCTAATTCATTCGTATGATCCATTCTAATTCATTCGTACGATCCATTCTAATTCAGTCGTACAATCCATTCTAATTCATTCATATGAACCATACAAATTCATTCGTAAGAATGTATTCATTCTAATTCATTCGTACGATCCATTCTAATTCATTCGCATAATCCATTCTAATTCATTCATACGATCCATTCTAATTCAGTCGTACAATCCATTCTAATTCATTCGTACGATCCATTCTAATTCATTCGTATGATCCATTCTAATTCATTCGTACGATCCATTCAAATTCATTTGCACGATCCATTCTAATTCATTCATACGATCCATTCTAATTCATTCGCACGATCCATTCAAATTCATTCGTAAGATCCATTCTTATTCATTCGTACGATCCATTCTAATTCATTCGCACGATCCAATCAAACTCATTCGTACGATCCATTCTAATTTATTCGTACGATCCATTCTTATTCATTCGCACGATCCATTCTAATTCATTCGTACGATCCATTCTAATTCATTCGCACGATCCATTCTAATTCATTCATACGATCCATTCTAATTCATTCGTACGATCCATTCTAATTCATTCGCACGATCCATTCTAATTCATTCGTACGATACAATCTAATTCATTCGTACGATCCATTCTAATTCATTCGTACGATCCATTCTAATTCATTCGTACGATCGATTCTAATTCATTCGCACGATCCATTCAAATTCATTTGTTTGATCCATTCTATTTCATTCGTACGATTCATTCTTACTCATTCGTGCGATCCATTCTAATTCATTCGCACGAATGTATCCATTCTAATTCATTCGTACGATCCATTCTAATTCATTCGCACGAATGAATTAGAATGGATCGTAGGAATGAATTAAAATGGATCGTACGAATGAATTAGGTTGGATCGTGCAAATGAATTAGAATGGATCGTACGAATGAATTAGAATGGATCTAGAATGGATACATTCGTTCGAATGAATTAGAAAGGATCGTACGAATGAATTAGAATGGATCGTGCAAATGAATTAGAATGGATCGTATGAATGAATTAGAATGGATCGTGCGAATGAATTAGAATAGATCGTACAAATGAATTAGAATGGATCGTACGAAATGAATTAGAATGGATTGTACGACTGAATTAGAATGGATCATACGAATGAATTAGATTGTATCGTACGAATGAATTAGAATGGATCGTACGAATGAACTAGAATGGATCGTACGAATGAAGTAGAATGGATACATTCGCACGATCCATTGTAATTCATTCGCACGAATGTATCCATTCTAATTCATTCGTACGATCCATTCTAATTCATTCGCACGAATGTATCCATTCTAATTCATTCGTACGATCTATTCTAATTCATTCGCATGATCCATTCTAATTCATTCATATGATCCATTCTAATTCATTCGTACGATCCATTCTAATTCATTCGCATGATCCATTCTAATTCATTCGTACGATACAATCTAATTCATTCGTATGATCCATTCTAATTCAGTCGTACAATCCATTCTAATTCATTCGTACGATTCATTCTAATTCATTCACATGATCCATTCAAATTCATTCATACGATCCATTCTATTTCATTCGTACGATCCATTCTTTCTCATTCGGATGATCCATTCTAATTCATTCGCACGAATGTATCCATTCTAATTCATTCGTACGATCCATTCTAATTCATTCGCACGATCCATACTAATTCATTCGTACGATCCATTCTAATTCATTCGCATGAATGTATCTATTCTAATTCATTTGTATGATCCATTCTAATTCATTAGCACGATCCATTCTAATTCATTCGCACGATCCATTCTAATTCATTCGCATGATCCATTCTAATTCTTTTTTTTTAATCAAAGTCAGGGGATTTTATTAGGGACCCCGCCCTTGAATCAAAGTAAAATTCACCTTACATCTCCGGCCTTTTATCAAAATAAGGCAACTGAGGGTTGAAAACAATACAAAGAAAAAAACAGCACTCAAAACATAAACGATATCCTAAATACAACTCTAAACTCAAGTCCCACAGAAGTACCCTTGATTGGAAAAGTGATTCGTATCATACAGTCTCCCTTCTTGATCTGATGCAACTGTAATTCGAACATTTTCCTTAAATTCACTAGGATAAATCTTCACAATTGAATTGGAATCAAAGCCCATCTTAGATAGGATATCAGCTGGCTGATTTCCTTCTCTCCATTCTAATTCATTCGCACGATCCATTCTAATTCATTCGTACGATCCATTCTAATTCATTTGTACGATCCATTCTAATTCATTCGCACGAATGTATCCATTCTACTTCATTCGTACGATCCATTCTTGTTCATTTGTACGATCCATTCTAATTCATTTGCACGATCCATTCAAATTCATTCGTACGATACAATCTAATTCATTCGCACGAATGAATTAGAATGGATCGTAGGAATGAATTAAAATGGATCGTACGAATGAATTAGATTGGATCGTGCAAATGAATTAGAATGGATCGTACGAATGAATTAGAATGGATCTAGAATTGATACATTCGTTCGAATGAATTAGAAAGGATCGTACGAATGAATTACAATGGATCGTGCGAATGAATTAGAATGGATCGTATGAATGAATTAGAATGGATCGTGCGAATGAATTAGAATAGATCGTACAAATGAATTAGAATGGATCGTACGAATGAATTAGAATGGATTGTACGACTGAATTAGAATGGATCGTACGAATGAATTAGAATGGATCGTACGAATGAATTAGATTGTATCGTACGAATGAATTAGAATGGATCGTGCGAATGAATTCGAATGGTTCGTACGAATGAATTAGAATGGATTGTATGATCATACGAATGAATTAGAATGGATCGTACGAATGAATTTGAATGGCTCATACGAATGAATTAGAATGGACTGTACGAATGAATTAGAATGGATCGTGTTCGATCTATTCACACGATCGATACAATCTAATTCATTCGTACGATCTATTCTAATTCATTCGTACAATCCATTCTAATTCATTCGCATGATCCATTCTAATTCATTCGCACGATCCATTCTAATTCATTCGTACGATCCATTCTAATTCATTCGTACGATCCAATCTAATTCATTCTACTTCATTCGTACGAATGAATGGATCGTACGAATGAATTAGAATGGATTGTACGACTGAATTAGAATGGATCATACGAATGAATTAGATTGTATCGTACGAATTAATAAGAATGGATCGTGCGAATGAATTAGAATGGATCGTACGAATGAGTTAGAATGGATCGTTTGAATGAATTAGAATAGATCGTACGAATGAATTAGAATGGATACATTCGTGCGAATGAATTAGAATGGATCGTACGAATGAATTAGAATAGATCGTGCGAATGAATTAGAATGGATCATGCGAATGAATTAGAATTGATCGTACGAATGAATTAGAATGGATCGTACGAATTAATTATAATGGATCGTACGAATGAATTAGAATGGATCGTACGAATGAATTAGAATGGATCGTGCGAATGAATTAGAATAGATCGTACGAATGAATTAGAATGGATGTATGAATGAATTAGAATGAATCGTGCGAATGAATTACAATAGATCGTATGAATGAATTAGAATGGATCGTACGAATGAATTAGAATGGATCGTGCAAATGAATTAGAATGGATCGTACGAATGAATTAGAATGGATCGTACGAATGAATTAGATTGGATCGTGCGAATGAATTAGAATGGATCGTACGACTGAATTAGAATAGATCGTACGAATGAATTAGAATGGATACACTCATGCGAATGAATTAGAATGGATCGTACGAATGAATTAGAATGGATCGTGCGAATGAATTAGAATGGATCATATGAATGAATTAGAATTAATCGTGCGAATGAATTAGAATGGATCATATGAATGAATTAGAATTGATCGTGCGAATGAATTTGAATGGATACATTCGTGCGAATGAATTAGAATGGATCGTACGAATGAATTAGAATGCATTGTACGACTGAATTAGAATAGATCGTACGAATGAATTAGATTGTATCGTACGAATGAATTAGAATGGATCGTGCGAATGAATTAGAATGGATCGTGCGAATGAATTAGAATGGATCGTACGAATGAATTAGAATGGATCGTACGAATGAATTAGATTGGATCGTGCGAATGAATTAGAATGGATCATACGAATGAATTAGAATAGATCGTATGAATGAATTAGAATAGATCTTACGAATGAATTAGAATGGATACATTCGTGCGAATGAATTAGAATGGATCGTACGAATGAATTAGAATGGATCGTGTGAATGAATTAGATTGTATCGTACGAATGAATTAGAATGGATCGTGTGAATGAATTAGAATGGATCGTACGAATGAATTAGAATGGATCGTGCGAATGAATTAGAATGGATCGTGCGAATGAATTAGATTGTATCGTACGAATGAATTAGAATGGATCGTACGAATGAACTAGAATGGATCGTACGAATGAAGTAGAATGGATACATTCGCACGATCCATTGTAATTCATTCGCACGAATGTATCCATTCTAATTCATTCGTACAATCCATTCTAATTCATTCGCACGAATGTATCCATTCTAATTCATTCGTATGATCTATTCTAATTCATTCGCACGATCCATTCTAATTCATTCATACGATCCATTCTAATTCATTCGCAAGATCCATTCTAATTCATTCGTACGATTTATTCTAATTCATTCGTACGATCCATTCTAATTCATTCGTACGATCCATTCTAATTCATTCGCACGATCCATTCAAATTCATTCGTACGATCCATTCTATTTCATTCGTACGATCCATTCTTACTCATTCGTACGATCCATTCTAATTCATTCGCACAAATGTATCCATTCTAATTCATTCGTACGATCCATTCTAATTCATTCGCACGATCCATTCTAATTCATTCGTACGATTCATTCTAATTCATTCGCACGAATGTATCCATTCTAATTCATTCGTACGATCTATTCTAATTCATTCGCACGATCCATTCTATTTCATTCATACGATCCATTCTAATTCATTCATATGATCCATTCTAATTCATTCGCACGATCCATTCTAATTCATTCGTACGATACAATCTAATCCATTCGTATGATCCATTCTAATTCAGTCGTATCTAATTCATTCATACGAACCATACAAATTCATTCGTATGAATGTATTCATTCTAATTCATTCATACGATCCATTCTAATTCATTCGCATGATCCATTCTAATTCATTCGTACGATCCATTCTAATTCAGTCGTACAATCCATTCTAATTCATTCGTATGATCCAATCTAATTCATTTGCACGAATGTATCCATTCTACTTAGAATTCATTCCTACGATCTATTCGTACGAATGAATTAGAATGGATCGTGCGAATGGATCGTGCGAATGAATTAGAATGGATCGTACGAATGGATCTAATCCATTCTAATCCTTTCTAATCCATTCTAATACTAATCCATTCTAATTCATTTGTATGATCCATTCTAATTCATTCGCACGATCCATTCTAATTCATTCGCACGATCCATTCTAATTCATTCGCATGATCCATTTTAATTCGATCGCACGATCTAATTCATTCTAATTCATTCTAACTCGTAGATTGGATCGTACTATTCTAATTCATTCGCACGATCCATTGTAATTCATACGCACGAATGTATCCATTCTAATTCATTCGTACGATCCATTCTAATTCATTCGCATGAATGTATCCATTCTAATTCATTCGTACGATCTATTCTAATTCATTCGCACGATCCATTCTAATTCATGCATACGATCCATTCTAATTCATTCGTACGATCCATTCGAATTCATTCGCACGATCCATTCTAATTCATTCGTACGATACAATCTAATTCATTCGTATGATCCATTCTAATTCAGTCGTACAATCCATTCTAATTCATTCTAATTCATTCACACGATCCATTCAAATTCATTCGTACGATCCATTCTATTTCATTCGTACGATCCATTCTTTCTCATTCGGATGATCCATTCTATTTCATTCGCACGAATGTATCCATTCTAATTCATTCGTACGATCCATTCTAATTCATTCGCATGATCCATACTAATTCATTCGTACGATCCATTCTAATTCATTCGCATGAATGTATCCATTCTAATTCATTTGTATGATCCATTCTAATTCATTCGCACGATCCATTCTAATTCATTCGCACGATCCATTCTAATTCATTCGCATGATCCATTCTAGTTCATTCGCACGATCCATTCTAATTCATTCGTACGATCCATTCTAATTCATTCGTACGATCCATTCTAATTCATTCGCACGAATGTATCCATTCTACTTCATTCGTACGATCCATTCTAGTTCATTCGTACGATCCATTCTAATTCATTCGTACGATACAATCTAATTCATTCGTATGATCCATTCTAATTCAGTCGTACAATCCATTCTAATTCATTCGTACGATCCATTCTAATTCATTTGTACGATCTATTCTAATTCATTCGCACGATCCATTCTAATTCATTCATAAGATCCATTCTAATTCATTCGCACGATCCAATCTAATTCATTTGTACGATCCATTCTAATTCATTCGAACGAATGTATCCATTCTAGATCCATTCTAATTCATTCGTACGATCCATTCTAATTTATTTGCACGATCCAATCTAATTCATTCGTACGATCCATTCTAATTCATTCACACGATCCAATCTAATTCAATCGTATGATCCATTCTAATTCATTCGTACGATCCATTCGAATTCATTCGCACGATCCATTCTAATTCATTCGTACGATACAATCTAATTCATTCGTATGATCCATTCTAATTCAGTCGTACAATCCATTCTAATTCATTCGTACGATTCATTCTAATTCATTCACACGATCCATTCAAATTCATTCGTACGATCTATTCTATTTCATTCGTACGATCCATTCTTTCTCAGTCGGATGATCCATTCTAATTCATTCGCACGAATGTATCCATTCTAATTCATTCGCACGATCCATTCTAATTCATTCGTACGATCCATTCTAATTCAATCGTGCGGTCCATTCTAATTCATTTGCATGATCCATTCTAATTCATTCGTACGATCCATTCTAATTCATTCGTATGTATCCATTCTAATTCATTCGTACGATCTATTCTAATTCATTCGCACGATCCATTCTAATTCATTCATACGATCCTTTCTAATTCATTCGTACGATCCATTCTAATTCATTCGTACGATCTGTTCTAATTCATTCGTACGATCCATTCTAATTCATTCTTACGATCCATTCTAATTCATTCGCACGATCCAATCTAATTCATTCACACGATCCATTCTAATTCATTCGTACGATCCATTCTAATTCATTCGCACGAATGTATCCATTCTAATTCATTCGTACGATCTATTCTAATTCATTCGTACGATCCATTCTAATTCATTCGTACGATCCATTCTAATTCATTCGCACGATCCATTCTAATTCATTCGTACGATCTATTCTAATTCATTCGCACGATCCATTCTAATTCATTCGTACAATCCATTCTAATTCATTCGCACGAATGTATCCATTCTAATTCATTTGTTCAATATATTCTAATTCATTCGCAAGATCCATTCTAATTCATTCATACGATCCATTCTAATTCATTCGTACGATCCATTCTAATTCATTCGCACGATCCATTATAATTCGTTCGTACGATCCATTCTAATTCATTCGTACGATCCATTCTAATTCATTCGTACGATCCATTCTAATTCATTCGCACGATCTATTCTAATTCATTCGTACGATCCATTCTAATTCAGTCGTACAATCCATTCTAATTCATTCGTACGATCCATTCTAATTCATTCGCACGATCCATTCTAATTCATTCGCACGATCCATTCTAATTCATTCGCACGATCCATTCAAATTCATTCGTACGATACATTCTAATTCATTCGCACGAATGTATCCATTCTAATTCATTCGTACGATCTATTCTAATTCATTCGTACGATCGATTCTAATTCATTCGTACGATCCATTCTAATTCATTCGCACGATCCAATCTAATTCAATCGTACGATCCATTCTAATTCATTCGTACGATCCATTCTAATTCATTCGCACGATCCATTCTAATTCATTCGTACGATCCATTCTAATTCATTCGTACGATCTATTGTAATTCATTCGCACGATCCATTCTAATTCATTCATACATCCATTCTAATTCATTCGTACGATCTATTCTAATTCATTCGCACGATCCATTCTAATTCATTCGTACGATCTATTCTAATTCATTCGCACGATCCATTCTAATTCATTCGTACGATCCATTCTAATTCATTCGTACGATCCATTCTAATTCATTCGTACGATCCATTATAATTCATTCGTACGATCCATCCTAATTCATTCGTACGAACCATTCTAATTCATTCGTATGATCCATTCTATTTCAGTCGTACAATCCATTCTAATTCATTCGTACGATCCATTCTAATTCATTCGCACGATCCATTCGTACGAATGAATTAGATTGGATTGTGCAAATGAATTAGAATGGATCGTACGAATGAATTAGAATGGATCTAGAATGGATACATTCGTTCGAATGAATTAGAATGGATCGTACGAATGAATTAGAATGGATCGTGCGAATGAATTAGAATGGATCTTATGAATGAATTAGAATGGATCGTGTGAATGAATTAGAATAGATCGTACAAATGAATTAGAATGGATCGTACGAATGAATTAGAATGGATTGTACGTCTGAATTAGAATGGATCATACGAATGAATTAGATTGTATCGTACGAATGAATTAGAATGGATCGTGTGAATGAATTAGAATGGATCGTATGAATGAATTAGAATGGATCGTTCGAATGAATTAGAATAGATCGTACGAATGAAGTAGAATGGATACATTCGTGCGAATGAATTAGAATGGATCGTACGAATGAATTAGAATGGATACATTCGTGCGAATGAATTACAATGGATCATGCGAATGTATCCATTCTACTTCATTCGTACGATCCATTCTAGTTCATTCGTACGATCCATTCTAATTCATTCGTACGATACAATCTAATTCATTCGTATGATCCATTCTAATTCAGTCGTACAATCCATTCTAATTCATTCGTACGATCCATTCTTATTCATTTGTACGATCTATTCTAAATCATTCGCACGATCCATTCTAATTCATTCATATGATCCATTCTAATTCATTCGCACGATCCATTCTAATTCATTCGTACGATCCATTCTAAGTCATTTGCACGATCCAATCTAATTCATTCGTACGATCCATTCTAATTCATTCGCACGATCCATTCTAATTCATTCGCACGAATGTATCAATTATAATTTATTCGTACGATCTATTCTAATTCATTCGCATGATCCATTCCAATTCATCCATACGATCCATTCTAATTCATTCGTACGATCCATTCTAATTCATTCGCATGATCCATTCTAATTCATTCGTACGATACAATCTAATTCATTCGTACGATCCATGCTAATTCATTCGCACGAATGTATCCATTCTAATTCATTCATACGATCCATTCTAATTCATTCATACGATCCATTCTAATTCATTCGCAAGATCCATTTTAATTCATTCGCACGAATGTATCCATTTTAATTCATGCGTACGATCTATTATAATTCATTCGCACGATCCATTCTAATTCATTCATACGATCCATTCTAATTCATTCGTACGATCCATTCTAATTCATTCGCACGATCCATTCTAATTCATTCGCACGATCCATTCTAATTCATTCGTACGATCCATTCTAGTTCATTCATACGATCCATTCTAATTCATTCGTACGATCCATTCTAATTCATTCGTACGATCCATTCTAATTCATTCGCAAGATCCATTTTAATTCATTCACACGAATGTATCCATTTTAATTCATTCATACGATCTATTATAATTCATTCGCACGATCCATTCTAATTCATTCATACGATCCATTCTAATTCATTCGTACAATCCATTCTAATTCATTCGCACGATCCATTCTAATTCATTCGCACGATCCATTCTAATTCATTCGTACGATCCATTCTAGTTCATTCGCATGTTCCATTCTAATTCATTCGCACGATCCATTCTAATTCATTCATACGATATATTCTAATGCATTCGCACGATCCATTCTAATTCATTCTAATTCATTCAAATTCATTCGTACGATCCATTCTATTTCATTCGTACGATCCTTTCTTACTCATTCGTACGATCCATTCTAATTCATTCACACGAATGTATCCATTCTAATTCATTCGTACGATCCATTCTAATTCATTCGCACGAAAGTATCCATTCTACTTCATTCGTACGATCCATTCTAATCCATTCGTACGATCCATTCTAATTCATTCGCACGAATGTATCCATTCTAATTCATTCGTACGATCTATTCTAATTCATTTGTACGATCCATTCTAATTCATTAATACGATCCATTATAATACATTCGTACGATCCATTCTAATTCATTCGCACGATCAATTCTAATTCATTCATATGATCCATTCTAATTCAATGTATCCATTCTAATTAGAATTAGATCGTGCGAATGAGTAAGAATGGATCGTGCGAATGAATTAGAATGGATCGTGCGAATGAATTAGAATAGATGATACGAATGAATTAGATTGTATCGTACGAATGAATTAGAATGGATCGTACGAATGAATTAGAATGGATACATTCGTGCGAATGAATTAGAATGGATCGTACGAATGAGTAAGAATGGATCGTACGAATGAAATAGAATGGATCGTACGAATGAATTTGAATGGATCGTGCGAATGAATTAGAATGGATCGTATGAATAAACTAGAATGGATCATACGAATGAAGTAGAATGGATACATTCGTGCGAATGAATTAGAATGGATCGTACGAATGAATTAGAATGATCGTACAAATGAACTAGAATGGATCGTACGAATGAATTAGAATAGATCGTACGAATGAATTAGAATGGATACATTTGTGCGAATGAATTAGAATCGATCGTACAAATGAATTAGAATGGATTGTGCGAATGAATTAGAATGGATTGTATGAATGAATTAGAATGGATCATGCGAATGAATTAGAATGGATCGTACGAATGAATTAGAATGGATCGTACGAATGAATTAGAATGGATTGTACGACTGAATTAGAATAGATCGTACAAATGAATTAGAATGGATACATTCGTGCGAATGAATTAGAATGGATCGTACGAATGAATTAGAATGGATCGTGCGAATGAATTAGAATAGATCGTACGAATGAATTAAAATGGATCGTGCGAATGAATTAGAATGGATCGTGCGAATGAATTTGAATGGATCGTGCGATTGAATTAGAATGGATCGTATGAATGAATTAGAATGGATCGTACGAATGAATTAGATTGGATCGTGCAAATGAATTAGAATGGATCGTACGAATGAATTATAATGGATCGTACGAATGAATTAGAATAGATCTTACGAATGAATTAGAATGGATACATTCGTGCGAATGAATTAGAATGGATCGTACGAATGAATTAGAATGGATCGTGTGAATGAATTAGATTGTATCGTACGAATGAATTAGAATGGATCGTGCGAATGAATTAGAATGGATCGTACGAATGAATTAGAATGGATCATGCGAATGAATTAGAATGGATCGTGCGAATGAATTAGAATGGATCGTGCGAATGAATTAGATTGTATCGTACGAATGAATTAGAATGGATCGTACGAATGAACTAGAATGGATCGTACGAATGAAGTAGAATGGATACATTCGCACGATCCATTGTAATTCATTCGCACGAATGTATCCATTCTAACTCATTCGTACGATCCATTCTATTTCATTTGCACGAATGTATCCATTCTAATTCATTCGTACGATCTATTCTAATTCATTCGCACGATCCATTCTAATTCATTCATACGATCCATTCTAATTCATTCGCACGATCCATTCTAATTCATTCGTACGATCCATTCTAATCCATTCGTACGATCCATTCTAATTCATTCGTACGATTCATTTTAATTCATTCGCACGATCCATTCAAATTCATTCGTACGATCTATTCTATTTCATTCGTACGATCCATTCTTACTCATTCGTACGATCCATTCTAATTCATTCGCACAACTGTATCCATTCTAATTCATTCGTACGATCCATTCTAATTCATTCGCACGATCCATTCTAATTCATTCGTACGATTCATTCTAATTCATTCGCACGAATGTATCCATTCTAATTCATTCGTACGATCTATTCTAATTCATTCGCACGATCCATTCTATTTCATTCATACGATCCATTCTAATTCATTCATATGATCCATTCTAATTCATTCGCACGATACAATCTAATTCATTCGTATGATCCATTCTAATTCAGTCGTACAATCCATTCTAATTCATTCATACGAACCATACAAATTCATTCGTAAGAATGTATTACGATCCATTCTAATTCATTCGCACGATCCATTCTAATTCATTCGTACGATCCATTCTAATTCATTCGTACGATCCATTCTAATTCATTCGTACGATCCATTCTAATTCATTCGCACGATCCATTCAAATTCATTCGTACGATCCATTCTATTTCATTCGTACGATCCATTCTTACTCATTCGTACGATCCATTCTAATTCATTCGCAGAAATGTATCCATTCTAATTCATTCGTACGATCCATTCTAATTCATTCGCACGATCCATTCTAATTCATTCGTACGATTCATTCTAATTCATTCACACGAATGTATCCATTCTAATTCATTCGTACGATCTATTCTAATTCATTCCCACGATCCATTCTATTTCATTCATACGATCCATTCTAATTCATTCATATGATCCATTCTAATTCATTCGCACTATCCATTCTAATTCATTCGTACGATACAATCTAATTCATTCGTATGATCCATTCTAATTCAGTCGTACAATCCATTCTAATTCATTCATACGAACCATACAAATTCATTCGTAAGAATGAATTCATTCTAATTCATTCATACGATCCATTCTAATTCATTCGCATAATCCATTCTAATTCATTCATACGATCCATTCTAATTCAGTCGTACAATCCATTCTAATTCATTCGTACGATCCAATCTAATTCATTTGCACGAATGTATCCATTCTACTTTATTCGTAAGATCCATTCTAATTCATTCGCACAATCCATTCTAATTCATTCGCACGAATGTATCCAGTCTAATTCATTCATACGCTCTATTCTAATTCATTCGCACAATCCATTCTAATTCATTCATACGATCCATTCTAATTCATTCTTACGATCCATTCTAATTCATTCGTACGATACAATCTAATTCATTCGCACAATCTATTCTAATTCATTCGTACGATCCATTCTAATTCATTAACACGATCCATTCTAATTCATTCGTAAGATCCATTCTAATTCATTCGTACGATTCATTCTAATTCATTCGCACGATCCAATCAAATTCATTCGTACGATCCATTCTAATTTATTCTTACGATCCATTCTAATTCATTCGCACGATCCATTCTAATTCATTCGTACGATCCATTCTAATTCATTCGCACGATCCATTCTAATTCATTGATACGATCCATTCTAATTCATTCATACGATCCATTCTAATTCATTCGCACGATCCATTCTAATTCATTCGTACGATACAATCTAATTAATTCGTACGATCCATTCTAATTCATTCGTACGATCCATTCTAATTCATTCGTACTATCCATTCTAATTCATTTGCACGATCCATTCTAATTCATTCGTACGATACAATCTAATTCATTCGTATGATCCATTCTAATTCAGTCGTACAATCCATTCTAATTCATTCGTACGATCCATTCTAATTCATTCGCACGATCCATTCTAATTCATTCAAACGATCTATTCTAATTCATTCGCACGAATGTATCCATTCTAATTCATTCGTACGATCCATTAGAATGGTTCGTATGAATGAATTAGAAAGGATTATACGATTGAATTAGAATGGATCATACATATGAATTAGATTGTATCGTACGAATGAATTAGAATGGATCATGCGAATGAATTAGAATGGATCGTACGAATGAATTAGAATAGATCGTACAAATGATTTAGAATGGATCGTACGAATGAATTAGAATGGATACATTCGTGCGAATGAATTAGAATGGATTGTACGAATGAATTAGAATGGATCGTGCGAATGAATTAGAATGGATCGTACGAATGAATTAGAATGGATCGTACGAATGAATTAGATTGGATCGTGCGAATGAATTAGAATGGATCGTACGAATGAAATAGAATCGATCGTACGACTGAATTAGAATAGATCATACGAATGAATTAGAATGGATACATTCGTGCGAATGAATTAGAATGGATCGTACGAATGAATTAGAATGGATCGTGCGAATGAATTAGAATGGATCATATGAATGAATTAGAATTGATCGTGCGGATGAATTAGAATGGATCGTACGAATGAATTAGAATCGATCGTACGAATGAATTAGAATGGATGTATGAATGAATTAGAATGGATCGTGCGAATGAATTACAATAGATCGTACGAATGAATTAGAATGGATCGTACGAATGAATTAGAATGGATACATTCGTGCGAATGAATTACAATGGATCGTGCGAATGTATCCATTCTACTTCATTCGTACGATCCATTCTAGTTTATTCGTACGATCCATTCTAATTCATTCGTACGATACAATCTAATTCATTCGCACGATCCATTCTAATTCATTCGCACGATCCATTCTAATTCATTCGCACGATCCATTCTAATTCATTCGCACGATCCATTCTAATTCATTCGTACGATACAATCTAATTCATTCACACGATCCATTCTAATTCATTCGTACGATCCATTCTAATTCATTCGCACGAATGTATCCATTCTAATTCATTCATAAGATCTATTCTAATTCATTCGTACGATCCATTCTAATTCATTCATACGATCCGTTCTAATTTATTCGCACGATCCATTCTAATACATTCACACGATCCATTCTAATTCAGTCGTACAATCCATTCTAATTCATTCATACGATCCATTCTAATTCATTCGCACGATCCATTCTAATTCATTCGCACGATCAATTCTAATTCATTTGTATGATCCAATCTAATTCATTCGCACGATCCAATCTAATTCATTCGTACGATCCATTCTAATTCATTCGCACGATCTATTCTAATTCATTCGCACGATCCATTCTAATTCATTCGTACGATCCATTCTAATTCATTCGCACGGTCCATTCTAATTCATTCGTACGATACAATCTAATTCATTCGTATGATCCATTCTAATTCATTCGTACAATCCATTCTAATTCATTCGCACGATCCATTCTAATTTATTCGGACGATACAATCTAATTCATTCGTACGATCCATTCTAATTCATTCGCACGATCCATTCTAATTCATTCGTACGATCCATTCTAATTCATTCGCACGAATATATCCATTCAAATTCATTCGCACGATCTATTCTAATTCAATCGTATGATCCATTCTAATTCATTCGTACGATCCATTCTATTTTATTCACACGATCCAATCTAATTCATTCGTACGATCCATTCTTATTCATTCGTACGATCCATTCTAATTCATTCGCACGATCCATTCTAATTCATTCGTACGATTCATTCTAATTCATTCGCACGAATGTATCCATTCTAATTCATTCGTATGATCTATTCTAATTCATTCGTACGATCCATTCTAATTCATTCATACGATCCATTCTAATTCATTCGTACGATCCATTCTAATTCATTCGCACGATCCATTCTAATTCATTCGTACGATACAATCTAATTCATTTGTATAATACAATCTAATTCATTCGTATGATCCATTCTAATTCAGTCGTACAATCCATTAGAATGAATTAGAATGGATCGTACGAATGAATTAGAATGGATCAGACGAATGAATTAGAATGGATCGTACGAATGAAATAGAATGGATCGTACGAATGAATTTGAATGGATCGTGCGAATGAATTAGAATGGATCGTACGAATGAACTAGAATGGATCGTACAAATGAAGTAGAATGGATACATTCGTGCGAATATATTAGAATGGATCGTACGAATAAATTAGAATGGATCGTGCGAATGAATTAGTATGGATCGTACGAATGAATTAGATTGGATCGTATGAATGAATTAGAATGGATCGTGCGAATGAATTAGAATGGATCGTACGAATGAATTAGAATGGACCATAGGAATGAATTAGAATGGATCGTACGAATAAATTAGAATGGATTATAATGTTGGGGGTAGATGAAATCTGCCCTGGAGTTCGCTCCCCCCCCGTGCTCACCAAATCATCTTGACAGGGAGCGAGATCCACATTGGGCTGAAGGGGCCTAGGCATAGGGCTCGCTCAGAAGCTCGCCTAAGCTCACTAAGGAGCTCGCCAAAACTCACTGGAATTCACCTAAGCTCACTCGGGAGCTCGCCAAAGCTCGCTCAGGAGTCAGGAGCTTTCCTAAGCTCGCTTAGAAGCTCGCCCATGCTCGCTAAGGAGCTCGCCCAAGCTCGCTCAGGAGCTCGCCCAAGCTCGCTCAGGAGCTCGCCCATGCTCGCTCAGGAGCTCGCCCAAGCTCGCTCAGGAGCTCGCCCATGCTCGCTCAGGAGCTCGCCCAAACCCACTCCGGAGCTCACCAAGCTCGCCAAGACTCTCCTATTTATCGAAGAGTTCGCTCCTGCGAGGTCCGACTCTTGATAGATGTGGAAGAGAAGGCGGAGCAACGGAGGACGAGCTCGCCCTGGCTTCCCACCGGAGGTCGCCCCCATAGAAAGACATAAAGGTGGCCAGGTGTCGAAATCCCACGGAGGCTACATGGACTAACGTCCATGGAAGCCCGCAAGAGTCAGTTTTGAGATCGCCCAGACTTGAACATTCCAGAACAGCCAGCCGGCAGCAACAAGAAAGATGCTCTCCCCCACTCAAACCGCCTGGCAGCCTTAACGACAGAATGTTAGGGCGCGAGTACCAAGGACTGTCAGACCCACGTGAGCCAGAACGTGGGGGTCTAGAAGGCCCTGGAATAATCTCCACGTGTCGGACAGCGGTAGGTCGCCAATGTCTATAAATGCTCACCCCCATGCTCCATAGTAGAGGTTGGAATTCCTTTTCCCTACCACTTTGGTATACCGCAGCTCGCCGTTGTGCCACCGTGACTAACTTGAGCGTCGGAGGGTCTACGCTCCTAAGGGAGCCAGCCGTTCTCACGTTCTCTTTTCTTTGTCTTGCAGGCAGCCCACACGGACCAGCGGAAAATCCCCCGAACAGTACGACTGAATTAGATTCGCACGATCCATTCTAATTCATTCATATGATCCATTCTAATTCATTCGTATGATCCATTCTAATTCATTCGTACAATCCATTCTAATTCATTCGCACGAATGTATCCATTCTAATTCATTCGTACGATCTATTCTAATTCAGTCGTACGATTGATTCTAATTCATTCGTACGATCCATTCTAATTCATTCGCACGATCCAATCTAATTCATTCGTACGATCCATTCTAATTCATTCGTACGATCCATTCTAATTCATTCGCACGATCCATTCTAATTCATTCGTACAATCCATTCTAATTCATTCGCACGAATGTACCCATTCTAATTCATTCGTACGATCCATTCTAATTCATTCGCACGATCCATTCGTGCGAATGAATTAGATTGGATCTTAGAATGAATTCATTCTTACGAATGAATTTGTAATCATTCGTACGAATGAATTAGAATGGATCGTGCGAATGAATTAGAATGGATCGTACGAATGAATTAGAATGGATCTTACGAATGAATTAGAATGGATCGTGTTAATGAATTAGAATGGATCGTACGAATGAATTAGAATAGATTGTGCGAATGAATTAGATTGTATCGTACGAATGAATTAGAATGGATCGAAAGAATGAATTAGAATGGATCGTATGAATGAATTAGAATGGATTGTGCGAATGAATTAGAATAGATCGTATGAATGAATTAGACTGGATACATTCGTGCGAATGAATTAGAATGGATCGTACGAATGAATTAGAATAGATCGTGCAAATGAATTAGAATGGATCGTACGAATGAATTAGAATGGATACATTCGTACGAATGAATTAGAATGGATCGTACGAATGAATTAGAATGGATCGTACGAATGAACTAGAATGGATTGTATGAATGAATTAGAATGGATCGTATGAATGAATTAGAATGGATCGTACGAATGAATTAGAATGGATCATGCAAATGAATTAGAATGGACCGCACGATTGAATTAGAATTGATCGTACGAATGAATTAGATTGAATCGTGCGAATGAATTAGAATGGATAAATTCGTGCGAATGAATTAGAATGGATTGTACGAATGAATTAGAATGGATCGTGCGAATGAATTAGAATGGATCGTACGAATGAATTATAATGGATCGTACGAATGAATTAGATTGGATCGTGCGAATGAATTAGAATGGATCGTACGAATGAATTAGAATCGATCGTACGACTGAATTAGAATAGATCGTACGAATGAATTAGAATGGATACATTCGTGCGAATGAATTAGAATGGATCGTACGAATGAATTAGAATGAATTAGAATGGATCGTACGAATGAATTAGAATGGATTGTGCGAATGAATTAGAATGGATCGTACGAATGAATTAGAATGGATCGTATGAATGAATTAGAATGGATCGTACGAATGAATTAGAATAGATCGTACGAATGAATTAGAATGGATACATTCGTGCGAATGAATTAGAATGGATCGTACGAATGAATTAGAATGGATCGTGTGAATGAATTAGATTGGATCGTGCGAATGAATTAGAATGGATCGTAAGAATGAATTAGAATGGATCGTACGAATGATCGTACGAATGAATTAGAATGGATACATTCGTGCGAATGAATTAGAATGGATCGTACGAATGAATTAGAATGGATCGTGCGAATGAATTAGAATGGATCGTACGAATGAATTAGAATGGATCTTATGAATGAATTAGAATGGATCGTGCGAATGAATTAGAATAGATCGTATAAATGAATTAGAATGGATCGTACGAATGAATTAGAATGGATTGTACGAATGAATTAGAATGGATCGTACGAATGAGTTAGAATGGATTGTACGACTGAATTAGAATGGATCATATGAATGAATTAGATTGGATCGTGCGTACGAATTACAATGGATCGTACGAATGAATTAGAATCGATCGTACGACTGAATTAGAATAGATCGTACGAATGAATTATAATAGATACATTCGTGTGAATGAATTAGAATGGATCGTACGAATGAATTAGAATGGATCGTGCGAATGAATTAGAATGGATCATATGAATGAATTAGAATTGATCGTGCGAATGAATTAGAATGGATCGTGCGAATGAATTAGAATGGATCGTACGATTGAATTAGAATGGATTGTACGACTGAATTAGAATGGATCATATGAATGAATTAGATTGTATCGTACGAATGAATTAGAATGGATCGTGCGAATGAATTAGAATGGATAGTACGAATGAATTAGAATGGATCGTACGAATGAATTAGAATGGATCGTACGAATGAATTAGAATGGATCGTACGAATGAATTAGAATGGATCGTGCGAATGAATTAGAATGGATCATATGAATGAAGTAGAATGGATACATTCGCACGATCCATTGTAATTCATACGATCTATTCTAATTCATTCTAATTCATTCGTAAGAATGTATTCATTCTAATTCATTCGTAAGATCCATTCTAATTCATTCGCATGATCCATTCTAATTCATTCGTACGATCCATTCTAATTCAGTCGTACAATCCATTCTAATTCATTCGTACGATCCATTCTAATTCATTCGTATGATCCATTCTAATTCATTCATACGATCCATTCTACTTCATTCGCACGATCCATTCTAATTCATTCATACGATCCATTCTAATTCATTCGCACAATCCATTCTAATTCATTCGTACGATCCATTCTAATTCATTCGCACAAATGTATCCATTCTAATTCATTCGTACGATCTATTCTAATTCATTCGTACGATCCATTCTAGTTCATTCGTACGATCATTCTAATTCATTCGTACGATCCATTCTAATTCATTCGTACGAATAAATTCTAATTCATTCGCATGATCCATTCTAATTCATTCGTACGATACAATCTAATTCATACGTATGATCCATTCTAATTCAGTCGTACAATCCTTTCTAATTCATTCATACGAACCATTCTAATGGATCGTACGAATGAATTAGAATGGATACATTCGTGCGAATGAATTAGAATAGATCGTATGAATGAATTAGAATAGATACCTTCGTGCGATCCATTCTAATTCATTCGTACGATCCATTCTAATTCATTTGTACGATACATTCTAATTCATTCGTACGATACAATCTAATTCATTCGAACGATCCATTCTAATTCATTCGTGTGATCCATTCTAATTCATTCTAATGGATCGTGGTAATGAATTAGATTGTATCGTATGAATTCGAATTAATTGTTTGTATCATACAAATTAGAATGAATGATTACAAATTCATTCGTCAGAATGAATTCATTCTAAGATCCAATCTAATTCATTCGCACGAATGGATCGTGCGAATAAATTAGAATGGATCGTACGAATGAATTAGAATGGATACATTCGTGCGAATTAATTAGAATGGATTGTACGAATGAATTAGAATGGATCGTGCGAATGAATTAGAATGGATCGTACGAATGAATTAGAATGGATCGTACGAATGAATTAGATTGGATCGTGTGAATGAATTAGAATGGATCGTACGAATGAATTAGAATCGATCGTACGACTGAATTCGAATAGATCGTACGAATGAATTAGAATGGATACTTTCGTGCGAATGAATTAGAATGGATCGTACGAATGAATTAGAATGGATCGTGCGAATGAATTAGAATGGATCATGCGAATGAATTAGAATGGATCGTACGAATGAATTAGAATGGATCGTACGAATGAATTAGAATTGATCGTACGAATGAATTAGAATGGATCGTACGAACGAATTAGAATGGATCGTGCGAATGAATTAGAATGGATCGTACGAATGAATTAGAATGGATCGTATGAATGAATTAGAATGGATCTTGCGAATGAATTAGAATAGATCGAACGAATGAATTAGAATGGATACATTCGTGCGAATGAATTAGAATGGATTGTACGAATGAATTAGAATGGATCGTGCGAATGAATTAGAATAGATCGTACGAATGAATTAGAATGGATCGTACGAATGAATTAGAATGGATCGTATGAATGAATTAGAATGGATCGTACGAATGAATTAGAATAGATCGTACGAATGAATTAGAATGGATATATTCGTGCGAATGAATTAGAATGGATCGTACGAATGAATTAGAATGGATCGTGTGAATGAATTAGATTGGATCGTGCGAATGAATTAGAATGGATCGTAAGAATGAATTAGAATGGATCGTACGAATGAATTAGAACAGATCGTACGAATGAATTAGAATGGATCATACTAATGAATTAGAATGGATCGTATGAATGAATTAGAATGGATCGTGCGAATGATTTAGAATAGATCGTACGAATGAATTAGAATGGATACATACGAATGAATTAGAATGGATCGTACGAATGAATTAGAATGGATCATGCAAATGAATTAGAATGGACCGCACGATTGAATTACAATTGATCGTACGAATGAATTAGATTGAATCGTGCGAATGAATTCGTACGAATTAGAATGGATCTATTGTAATTCATTCTAATGATCCATTATAATTGGATCTAATGAATGAATTAGAATGTATCGTACGAATGAATGAATGGATCTATTCCAATTCATTAGAATACGATCCGATCATTCGTACGATCGTACGATCTAATGAATTGTTCATTCTAATTCATTCGTACGAATGGATCGTACTATTCGCACAATCCATTCTAATTCATTCGTACGATTCATTCATTCGTATGATCCATTCTACGATCTAATTTATTCGTACGATCCATTCTAATTCATTCACACGATCCATTCTAATTCATTCGTATGATCCATTCTAATTCATTCGTACGATCTATTCTAATTCATTCGCATGATCCATTCTAAATCATTCGTACGATCCATTCTAATTCATTCGCACGATTCATTCTAATTCATTCGTACGATACAATCTAATTCATTCGTACGATCCATTCAAATTCATTCGCACGAATATATTCATTCTAATTCATTCGTACGATCCATTCTAATTTATTCGCACGATCCATTCTAATTCATTCGTACGATCCATTCTAATTCATTCGCACAAATGTATCCATTCTAATTCATTCGTATGATCTGTTCTAATTCTTTCGCACGATCCATTCTAATTTATTCATACGATCGATTCTAATTCATTCGTACGAACCATTCTAATTCATTCGCACGATCCATTCTAATTCATTCGTACGATACAATCTAATTCATTCGTATGATCCATTCTAATTCAGTCCTACAATCCATTCTAATTCATTCATACAAACCATACAAATTCATTCGTAAGAATGTATTCATTCTAATTCATTCGCACGATCCATTCTAATTCATTCGCACGAATGTATCCATTCTAATTCATTCGTATGATCTATTCTAATTCATTCGCACGATCCATTCTAATTAATTCATACGATCCATTCTAATTCATTCGTACGATCCATTCTAATTCATTCGTACGATCAATTCTAATTCATTCGCATGAATGTATCCATTCTAATTCATTCGTACTATCCATTCTAATTTATTCGCACGATCCAATCTAATTCATTCACACGATCCATTCTATTTCATTCGTACGATCCATTCTAGTTCATTCGTACGATCCATTCTAATTCATTCGCACGATCCATTCAAATTCATTCATACAATCCATTCTATTTCATTCGTACGATCCATTCTTACTCATTCGTACGATCCATTCTAATTCATTCGCACGAATATATCCATTCTAATTCATTCGTACGATCCATTCTAATTCATTCGCACGATCCATTCTAATTCATTCGTACGATCCATTCTAATTCATTCGCACGAATGTATCCATTCTAATTCATTCGTAAGATCTATTCTAATTCATTCACACGATCCATTCTAATTCATTCATACGATCCATTCTAATTAATTCATACGATCCATTCTAATTCATTCGCACGAATGTATCCATTCTAATTCATTCGTACGATCCATTCTAATTCATTTGTACGATCCATTCTAATTCATTCGCATGATCCATTCTAATTCATTCGTACGATCCATTATAATTCAGTCATACAATCCATTCTAATTCATTCGTACGATCCATTCTAATTCATTCGCACAAATGTATCCATTCTACTTCATTCGTACGATCCATTGTAGTTCATTCGTACGATCCATTCTAATTCATTCGCACGATCCATTCAAATTCATTCGTACGATCAATTCTATTTCATTCGTACGATCTATTTTATTTCATTCGTACGATCCATTCTTACTCACTCGTACGATCCATTCTAATTCATTCGTACGATCCATTCTAATTCATTCGTACGATCCATTCTAAGTCATTCGTACGATCCATTCTAATTCATTCACACGATCCATTCTAATTCATTCGTACGATTCATTCTAATTCATTCGCACGAATGTATCCATTCTAATTCATTCGTACGATCTATTCTAATTCATTCGTACGATCCATTCTAATTCATTCATACGATCCATTCTAATTCATTCGTATGATCCATTCTAATTCATTCGCACGATCCATTCTAATTCATTCGTACGATACAATCTAATTCATTCGTACGATCCATTCTAATTCATTCGTACGATCCATTCTAATTCATTCATACGATCCATTCTAATTCATTCGTACGATCCATTCTAATTCATTCGCACGATCGATTCTAATTCATTCGTACGATACAATCTAATTCATTCGTACGATCCATTCTAATTCATTCATACTATCCATTCTAATTCATTCGCACGATCCATTCTAATTCATTCGTACGATACAATCTAATTCATTCGTATGATCCATTCTAATTCAGTCGTACAATCCATTCTAATTCATTCATACGAATGAATTAGATCGTGCGAATGAATTAGATTGTATCGTACGAATGAATTAGAATCAATCGTACGACTGAATTAGAATAGATCGTACGAATGAATTAGAATGGATACATTCGTGCGAATGAATTAGAATGGATCGTACGAATGAATTAGAATGGATCGTGCGAATGAATTAGAATGGATCGTATGAATGAATTAGAATTGATCGTGCGAATGAATTAGAATGGATCGTGCGAATGAATTAGAATGGATCGTACGAATGAATTATAATGGATTGTACGACTGAATTAGAATGGATCATACGAATGAATTAGAGTGTATCGTACGAATGAATTAGAATGGATCGTGCGAATGAATTAGAATGGATCGTACGAATGAATTAGAATGGATCGTATGAATGAATTAGAATGGATCGTACGAATGAATTAGAATGGATCGTATGAATGAATTAGATTGTATCGTACGAATGAATTAGAATGGATCGTGCGAATGAATTAGAATGGATCGTACGAATGAATTAGAATGGATCGTATGAATGAATTAGAATGGATCGTACGAATGAATTAGAATAGATCGTACGAATGAATTAGAATGGATACATTGGTGCGAATGAATTAGAATGGATCGTACGAATGAATTAGAATGGATCGTGCGAATGAATTAGAATAGATCGTACGAATGAACTACAATGGATCGTACGAATGAAGTAGAATGGATACATTTGGCGAATGAATTCGAATGGATCGTACGAATGAATTAGAATGGATTGTACGACTGAATTATAATGGATCGTACGAATGAATTAGAATGGATCGTGCGAATGAATTAGAATGGATCGTACAAATGAATTAGAATGGATCGTACAGATGAATTAGAATGGATACATTCGTGCGAATGAATTAGAATGGATCGTATGAATGAATTAGAATGGATCGTATGAATGAATTAGAATGGATCGTGTGAATGAATTAGAATAGATCTTACGAATAAATTAGAATGGATACATTCGTGCGAATGAATTAGAATGGATCGTACGAATGAATTAGAATGGGTCGTGCGAATGAATTAGAATGGATCGTACGAATGAATTAGAATGGATATATTCGTGCGAATGAATTAGAATGGATCGTACGAATGAGTAAGAATGGATCGTACGAATGAAATAGAATGGATTGTACGAATGAACAAGAATGGATCGTACGAATGAAATAGAATGGATCGTGCGAATGAATTAGATTGGATCGTGCGAATAAATTAGAATGGATAGTACGAATGAATTAGAATGGATACATTCATGCGAATGAATTAGAATTGATCGTACGAATGAATTAGAATGGATCGTACGAATGAATTAGAATGGATCGTATGAATGAATTAGAATGGATCGTGCGAATGAATTAGAATAGATCGTACGAATGAATTAGAATGGATACATTCGTGCGAATGAATTAGAATGGATCGTGCGAATGAATTAGAATGAATACATTCTTACGAATGTATTTGTATGGTTTGTATGAATGAATTAGATTGGATTGTACGACTGAATTAGAATGGATCATACGAATGAATTAGATTGTATCGTACGAATGAATTAGAATGGATCGTGCGAATGAATTAGAATGGTTCGTACGAATGAATTAGAATCGATCGTATGAATGAATTAGAATGGATCGTGCGAAAGAATTAGAATAGATCGTACGAATGAATTAGAATGGATACATTTGTGCGAATGAATTAGAATGGATCGTACGAATGAATTAGAATGGATCGTGCGAATGAATTAGAATGGATCGTACGAATGAATTAGATTGTACAATTCATTCGCACGATCCATTCTAATTAGATCCATTCTAATTCATTCGTACTATCCATTCTAATTCATGCGTACGATCATATGAATTTGTACAATCCATTCTAACTCATTCGCACAAATGAATTAGAATGGATCGTACGAATGAATAGTGCGAATGAATTAGAATGGATCGCACGAAGGTATCTATTCTAATTCATTCATACGATCTATTCTAATTCATTCGCACGAATGTATCCATTCTAATTCATTCGTACGATCCATTAGAATGGTTCGTATGAATGAATTAGAAAGGATTGTACGACTGAATTAGAATGGATCGTATGAATGAATTAGAATGGATCGTACGAATGAATTAGAATGGATCGTACGAATGAATTAGAATGGATACATTCGTGCGAATGAATTAGAATGGATTGTACGAATGAATTAGAATGGATCGTGCGAATGAATTAGAATGGATCGTACGAATGAATTAGAATGGATCGTACGAATGAATTAGATTGGAGCGTGCGAATGAATTAGAATGGATCGTACGAATGAATTAGAATCGATCGTACGACTGAATTAGAATACATCGTACGAATGAATTAGAATAGATACATTCGTGCGTACGAATGAATTAGAATGGATCGTACGAATGAATTAGATTGTATCGTACGAATGAATTAGAATGGATCGTGCGAATGAATTAGAATGGATCGTACGAATGAATTAGAATGGATCGTATGAATGAATTAGAATGGATCATGCGAATGAATTAGAATGGATCGTATGAATGAATTAGAATGGATCGTGCGAATGAATTAGAATGGATCGTACGAATAAATTAGAATGGATCGTACGAATGAATTTGATTGGATCGTGCGAATGAATTAGAATGGATCGTACGAATGAATTAGAATGGATCTTACAAATGAATTAGAATGGATCGTGTTAATGAATTAGAATAGATCGTATGAATGAATAAGAATAGATTGTGCGAATGAATTAGAATGGATCGTACAAATGAATTAGAATGTATCCAATCTAATTCATTCGTACGATCCATTTAATTCATTCGTACGATCCATTCTAATTCATTCGTACGATCCATTCTAATTCATTCGCACGATCCATTCTAATTCATTCGTACCATCCATTCTATTTCATTCGCACGAATGTATCCATTCTAATTCATTCATACGATCCATTCTAATTCATTCGCATGATCCAATCTAATTCATTCGTATGATCCATTTTAATTCATTCGTACGACCCATTCTAATTCATTCGCACGATCCATCTAATCCATTCGTACGATCCATTCTAATTCATTCACACGAATATATCCATTCTAATTCATTCGTACGATCTATTCTAATTCATTCGCACGATCCATTCTTATTCATTCGTACGATCCATTCTAATTCATTCGCACGATCCATTCTAATTCATTCGTACTATACAATCTAATTCATTCATACGATCCATTCTAATTCATTCGCACGAATATATTCATTCTAATTCATTCGTACGATCCATTCTAATTCATTCGCACGATCCATTCTAATTCATTCGTACGATCCATTCTAATTCATTCGCACAAATGTATCCATTCTAATTCATTCGTACGATCTGTTCTAATTCTTTCGCACGATCCATTCTAATTCATTCATACGATCGATTCTAATTCATTCGTACGAACCATTCTAATTCATTCGCACGATCCATTCTAATTCATTCGTACGATACAATCTAATTCATTCGTATGATCCATTCTAATTCAGTCGTACAATCCATTCTAATTCATTCATACAAACCATACAAATTCATTCGTAAGAATGTATTCATTCTAATTCATTCGCACGATCCATTCTAATTCATTCGCACGAATGTATCCATTCTAATTCATTCGTATGATCTATTCTAATTCATTCGCACGATCCATTCTAATTCATTCATACGATCCATTCTAATTCATTCGTATGATCTATTCTAATTCATTCGTATGATCCATTCTAATTCATTCGTACGATCAATTCTAATTCATTCGCATGAATGTATCCATTCTAATTCATTCGTACTATCCATTCTAATTTATTCGCATGATCCAATCTAATTCATTCGCACGATCCATTCTATTTCATTCGTACGATCCATTCTAGTTCATTCGTACGATCCATTCTAATTCATTCGCACGATCCATTCAAATTCATTCGTACAATCCATTCTATTTCATTCGTACGATCCATTCTTACTCATTCGTACGATCCATTCTAATTCATTCGCACGAATATATTCATTCTTATTCATTCGTACGATCCATTCTAATTCATTCGCACGATCCATTCTAATTCATTCGTACGATCCATTCTAATTCATTCGCACGAATGTATCCATTCTAATTCATTCTTAAGATCTATTCTAATTCATTCACACGATCCATTCTAATTCATTCATACGATCCATTCTAATTCATTCGCACGAATGTATCCATTCTAATTCATTTGTACGATCCATTCTAATTCATTTGTACGATCCCTTCTAATTCATTCGCATGATCCATTCTAATTCATTCGTACGATCCATTATAATTCAGTCGTATAATCCATTCTAATTCATTCGCACAAATGTATCCATTCTACTTCATTCGCACGATCCATTCTAATTCATTCGTACGATCCATTCTAATTCATTCGTACGATCCATTCTAATTCATTCGTACGATCCATTCAAATTCATTCATACGATCCATTCTAATTCATTCGTACGATCTATTCTAATTCATTCGCACGATCCATTCTAATTCATTCGTACGATACAATCTAATTCATTCATACGATCCATTCTAATTCATTCCTACGATCCATTCTAATTCATTCGCACGATCCATTCTAATTCATTCGTACGATCCATTCTAATTCATTCGCACGATCCATTCTAATTGATTCGTACGATCCATTCTAATTCATTCGCACGAATTAGAATGGATACATTCATAAGATCCATTCTAGTTCATTCGTAATTCATTCGCACGATCCATTCTAATTCATTCGCACGATCTATTCTAATTCATTCATATGATCCATTCTAATTCATTCGCACGATCCATTCTAATTCATTCGTACGATCCATTCTAATTCATTCGCACGAATGTATCCATTCTAATTCATTCGTACGATCTATTCTAATTCAGTCGTACGATCGATTCTAATTCATTCGTACGATCCATTCTAATTCATTCGCACGATCCAATCTAATTCATTCGTACGATCCATTCTAATTCATTCGTATGATACAATCTAATTCATTCGTACGATCCAATCTAATTCATTCATACGATCTATTGTAATTCATTCGCACGATCCATTCTAATTCATTCATACATCCATTCTAATTCATTCGTACGATCGATTCTAATTCATTCGTACGATTCATTCTAATTCATTCGTATGATACAAATTCGTGCGATTTAATTAGAATGTATTCGAATGATCTATTCTAATTAATTCTAATTCATACGAATGAATCAGTACGAATGTATCCATTCTAATTCATTCGCACGAATGTATCCATTCTAATTCATTCGTATGATCTATTCTAATTCATTCGCATGATCCATTCTAATTCATTAATACGATCCATTCTAATTCATTCGTACGATCCATTCTAATTCATTCGCACGATCCATTCTTATTCATTCGTACGAATGTATCCATTCTAATTCATTCGTACGATCTATTCTAATTCATTCACACGATCCATTCTAATTCATTCATACGATCCATTCTAATTCATTCGTACGATCCATTCTAATTCATTCGTACGATCAATTCTAATTCATTCGCATGAATGTATCCATTCTAATTCATTCGTACTATCCATTCTAATTTATTCGCACGATCCAATCTAATTCATTCGCACGATCCATTCTATTTCATTCGTATGATCCATTCTAGTTCATTCATACGATCTATTCTAATTCATTCGCACGATCCATTCAAATTCATTCGTACAATCCATTCTATTTCATTCGTACGATCCATTCTTACTCATTCGTACGATCCATTCTAATTCATTCGCACGAATATATCCATTCTAATTCATTCGTACGATCCATTCTAATTCATTCGCACGATCCATTCTAATTCATTCGTACGATCCATTCTAATTCATTCGCACGAATGTATCCATTCTAATTCATTCGTAAGATCTATTCTAATTCATTCACACGATCCATTCTAATTCATTCATACGATCCATTCTAATTCATTCGCACGAATGTATCCATTCTAATTCATTCGTACGATCCATTCTAATTCATTTGTACGATCCATTCTAATTCATTCGCATGATCCATTCTAATTCATTCGTACGATCCATTATAATTCAGTCGTACAATCCATTCTAATTCATTCGTACGATCCATTCTAATTCATTCGCACAAATGTATCCATTCTACTTCATTCGTACGATCCATTGTAGTTCATTCGTACGATCCATTCTAATTCATTCGCACGATCCATTCAAATTCATTCGTACAATGAATTCTATTTCATTCGTACAATCCATTTTATTTCATTCGTACGATCCATTCTTACTTATTCATACGATCCATTCTAATTCATTCGTACGATCCATTCTAATTCATTCGTACGATCCATTCTTACTCATTCGTACGATCCAATCTAATTCATTCACACGATCCATTCTAATTCATTCGTACGATCCATTCTAATTCATTCGCACGAATGTATCCATTCTAATTCATACGTACGATCTATTCTAATTCATTCGTACGATCCATTCTAATTAATTCATACGATCCATTCTAATTCATTCGTACGATCCATTCTAATTCATTCGCACGATCCATTCTAATTCATTCGTACGATCCATTCTAATTAATTCGCACGATCCATTCTAATTCATTCGTACAATCCATTCTAATTCATTCGCACGAATGTATCCATTCTAATTCATTCGTTCGATCTATTCTAATTCATTCGCAAGATCCATTCTAATTCATTCATACGATCCATTCTAATTCATTCGTACGATCCATTCTAATTCATTCGCACGATCCATTCTAATTCGTTCGTACGATCCATTCTAATTCATTCGTACGATCCATTCTAATTCATTCGCACGATCCATTCTAATTCATTCGCACGATCAATTCTAATTCATTCATATGATCCATTCTAATTCATTCGCACGATCCATTCTAATTCATTCGTACGATCCATTCTAATTCATTCGCACAAATGTATCCATTCTAATTCATTCGTACGATCTATTCTAATTCAGTCGTACGATCGATTCTAATTCATTCGTACGATCCATTCTAATTCATTCGCACGATCTAATCTAATTCATTCGTACGATCCATTCTAATTCATTCGTACGATCCATTCTAATTCATTCGTACGATCCATTCTAATTCATTCGTACAATCCATTCTATTTCATTCGCACGAATGTATCCATTCTAATTCATTCGTACGATCCATTCTAATTCATTCGCACGATCCATTCGTGCGAATGAATTAGATTGGATCTTAGAATGAATTCATTCTTACGAATGAATTTGTAATCATTCATTCTAATTTGTATGATACAAACGATTAATTCTAATTCATACGATACAATCTAATTCATTACCACGATCCATTAGAATGAATAAGAATGGATCACACGAATGAATTAGAATGGATCGTTTGAATGAATAAGATTGTATCGTACGAATGAATTAGAATGTATCGTACAAATGAATTAGAATGGATCGTACGAATGAATTAGAATGGATCGCACGAAGGTATCTATTCTAATTCATTCATACGATCTATTCTAATTCATTCGCACGAATGTATCCATTCTAATTCATTCGTACGATCCATTAGAATGGTTTGTATGAATGAATTAGAAAGGATTGTACGACTGAATTAGAATGGATCATATATATGAATTAGATTGTATCGTACGAATGAATTAGAATGGATCATGCGAATGAATTAGAGTGGATCGTACGAATGAATTAGAAAAGATCGTACGAATGAATTAGAATAGATACATTTGTGCGAATGAATTAGAATCGATCGTACGAATGAATTAGAATGGATTGTGCGAATGAATTAGAATGGATCGTATGAATGAATTAGAATGGATCGTGCGAATGAATTAGAATGGATCGTACGAATGAATTAGAATGGATCATACGAATGAATTAGAATGGATCGTACGAATGAATTAGAATGGATTGTACGACTTAATTAGAATGCATCGTACGAATGAATTAGAATGGATCATGCGAATGAATTAGAATGGATCGTACAAATGAATTAGAATGAATACATTCTTACGAATGAATTTGTATGGTTCGTATGAATGAATTAGAATGGATTGTACGACTGAATTAGAATGGATCATACGAATGAATTAGATTGTATCGTACGATCCATTCTAATTCATTCGTACGAATAAGATCGTACGAATGAATTAGAATGGATCAGACTAATGAATTAGAATGGATCATATGAATGAATTAGAATGGATCGTGCGAATGAATTAGAATAGATCGTACGAATGAATTAAAATGGATACATTCGTGCGAATGAATTAGAATGGATCGTACGAATGAATTAGAATGGATCGTGCGAATGAATTAGAATGGATCGTGCGAATGAATTAGAATGGATCGTACGAATGAATTAGAATAGATCGTACGAATGAATTAGATTAGATCGTGCGAATGAATTAGAACGGATCATACGAATGAATTAGAATGGATCATGCGAATGAATTAGAATTGATCGTACGAATGAATTAGAATGGATCGTACGAATGAATTAGAATAGATCCATTCTAATTCATTCGCACGATCCATTCTATTCTAATTCATTCATACGATCTATTCTAATTCATTCGCACGAATGTATCCATTCTAATTCATTCGTACGATCCATTAGAATGGTTCGTATGAATGAATTAGAAAGGATTGTACGACTGAATTAGAATGGATCATACGTATGAATTAGATTGTATCGTAGGAATGAATTAGAATGGATCGTACGAATGAATTAGAATGGATCGTACGTGCGGATGGATCGTACGAATGAATTAGAATGGATACATTGAATTAGAATGGATCATATGAATGAATTAGAATTGATTGTGCGAATGAATTAGAATGGACCGTGCGAATGAATTAGAATGAATTAGAATGGATTGTAATTCATTCGTATGATCCATTCTATTTCATTCGTACTATCCATTCTAATTCATTCGCACGATCCATTCTAATTCATTCGTACGATACAATCTAATTCATTCGTATGATCCATTCTAATTCAGTCGTACAATCCATTCTAATTCATTCGTACGATCCATTCTAATTCATTCGTACGATCCATTCTAATTCATTCGTACGAACCATACAAATTCATTCGTAAGAATGTATTCATTCTAATTCATTCGTACGATCCATTCTAATTCATTCGCATGATCCAATCTAATTCATTCGTATGATCCATTCTAATTCAGTCGTACAATCCATTCTAATTCATTCGTACGATCCATTCTAATTCATTCGCACGAATGTATCCATTCTAATTCATTCGTACGATCTATTCTAATTCATTCGCATGATCCATTCTAATTCATTAATACGATCCATTCTAATTCATTCATACGATCCATTCTAATTCATTCGCACAATCCAATCTAATTCATTCATACGATCCATTCTAATTCATTCGCACGATCCATTCTAATTTATTCGTACGATCCATTCTAATTCATTCGCACGAATGTATCCATTCTAATTCATTCGTACAATCTATTCTAATTCATTCGTACGATCCATTCTAATTCATTCGTACGATCCATTCTAATTCATTCGTACGATACAATCTAATTCATTCGTATGATCCATTCTAATTCAGTCATACAATCCATTCTAATTCATTCGTACGATCCATTCTAATTCATTCGCACGATCCATTCTAATTCATTCGCACGATCAATTCTAATTCATTCATATGATCCATTCTAATTCATTCGCATGATCCATTCTAATTCATTCGTACGATCCATTCTAATTCATTCGCACGAATGTATCCATTCTAATTCATTCGTTCGTACGATCCATTGTACGATATGAATGGATTAGAATGGATCGTACGAATGAATTAGAATGGATCGTGCGAATGAATTAGAATAGATCATATGAATGAATTAGAATTGATCGTGCGAATGAATTAGAATGGATCGTGCGAATGAATTAGAATGGATCGTACGAATGAATTAGAATGGATTGTACGACTGAATTAGAATGGATCATACGAATGAATTAGATTGTATCGTACGAATGAATTTGGATGGTTCGTACGAATGAATTAGAATGGATCGTACGAATGAATTAGAATGGATTGTACGACTGAATTAGAATGGATCATACGAATGAATTAGATTGTATCGTACGAATGAATTAGAATGGATTGTACGAATGAATAAGAATGGATTGTACGAATGAATTAGAATGGATTGTACGAATGAATTAGAATGGATCGTACGAATGAATTAGAATGGATCGTGCGAATGAAATAGAATGGATCAAACAAATGAATTTGAATGGATCATGCGAATGAATTAGAATGGATTGTACGAATGAACTAGAATGGATCGTACGAATGAAATAGAATGGATCGTACGAATGACTTAGAATGGATCGTACGAATGAATTAGAATAGATCGTACGAATGAATTAGAATGGATACATTCGTGCGAATGAATTAGAATGGATCGTACGAATGAATTAGAATGGATCGTGCGAATGAATTAGAATAGATCGTACGAATGAATTAGAATGGATACATTCGTGCGAAAGAATTAGAATGGATTGTATGAATGAATTAGAATGGATCGTATGAATGAATTACAATGGATCGTGCGAATGAATTAGAATGGATCGTGCGAATGAATTAGAATGGATACATTCGTGCGAATGAATTAGAATGAATCGTACGAATGAGTAAGAATGGATCATACAAATGAATTAGAATGGATCGTGTGGATGAATTAGAATGGATCGTATGAATGAATTAGAATGGATACATTCGTGTGAATGAATTAGAATGGATCGTACGAATGAATTAGATTGTATCATACAAATGAATTAGAATGGATCGTACGAATGAATTAGAATGGATCGTACGAATGAATTAGAATGGATCGTGCGAATGAATTAGAAAGGATCATACGAATGAATTAGATTGTATCGTACGAATGAATTAGAATGGATCGTGCGAATAAATTAGAATGGATCATACGAATGAATTAGAATGGATCGTGTGAATAAATTAGAATGGATCGTATGAATGAATTAGAATGAATCGTGCGAATGAATTAGAATAAATCGTACGAATGAATGGATCCATTCTAATTCATTCGTACGATCTATTCTAATTCATTCGTAAGATCCATTCTATTCTAATTCATTCGTACGATCCATTCTAATTCATTCGTACGATCCATTCTTATTCATTCGCACGAATGTATCCATTCTAATTCATTCGTACGATGTATTCTAATTCATTCATACGATCCATTCTAATTCATTCGTACGATCCATTCTAATTCATTCGTACGATCCATTCTAATTCATTCGTACGATACAATCTAATTCATTCGTATGATCCATTCTAATTCATTCGCACGATACAATCTAATTCATTCGTATGATCCATTCTAATTCATTCGCACGATACAATCTAATTAATTCGTACGATCCATTTTAATTCATTCCTACGATCCATTCTAATTCATTCGTGCGAATGAATTAGAATAGATTGTACGAATGAATTAGAATGGATACATTCGTGCGAATGAATTAGAATGGATCGCACGAATGAGTAAAATGAATCGTACGAATGAAATAGAATGGATCAAACAAATGAATTTGAATGGATCGTGCGAATGAATTAGAATGGATCGTACGAATGAACTAGAATGGATCGTACGAATGAAATAGAATGGATCGTACGAATGACTTAGAATGGATCGTACGAATGAATTAGAATAGATCGTATGAATGAATTAGAATGGATACATTCGTGCGAATGAATTAGAATGGATCGTACGAATGAATTAGAATGGATCGTGCGAATGAATTATAATGGATCATATGAATGAATTAGAATTGATCGTGCGAATGAATTAGAATGGATCGTGCGAATGAATTAGAATGGATCATACGAATGAATTAGATTGTATCGTATGAATGAATTAGAATGGATCGTACGAATGAACTAGAATGGATCGTACGATCCATTCTAATTCATTCGTACGATCCATTCTAATTCATTTGCACGAATATATCCATTCTAATTCATTCGCACGATCTATTCTAATTCAATCGTATGATCCATTCTAATTCATTCGTACGATCCATTCTAATTCATTCGCACGATCCAATCTAATTCATTCGTACGATCCATTCTTATTCATTCGTACGATCCATTCTAATTCATTCGCACGATCTATTCTAATTCATTCGCACGATCCATTCTAATTCATTCGCACGATCCATTCTAATTCATTCGTACGATCCATTCTAATTCAGTCGCACGATCCATTCTAATTCATTCGTACGATACAATCTAATTCATTCGTACGATCCATTCATTCGTACGATCCAATCTAATTCAGTCATACGATCTATTCTAATTCATTCGTACGATCCATTCTAATTCATTCGTACGATCTATTGTAATTCATTCGCACGATCCATTCTAATTCATTCGTACAATCCATTCTAATTCATTCGTACGATCCATTCTAATTCATTCGCACGATCCATTCTAATTCATTCGCACGATCAATTCTAATTCATTCATATGATCCATTCTAATTCATTCGAACGATCAATTCTAATTCATTCATATGATCCATTCTAATTCATTCGCACGATCCATTCTAATTCATTCGTACGATCCATTCTAATTCATTCGCACGAATGTATCTATTCTAATTCATTCGTACGATCTATTCTAATTCAGTCGTACGATCCATTCTAATTCATTCGCACGATCCAATCTAATTCATTCGTACGATCCTTTCTAATTCATTCGTACGATCCATTCTAATTCATTCGCACGATCCATTCTAATTCATTCGCACGATCCATTCTAATTCATTCGTACGATCAATTGTAATTCATTCTCATGATCCTTTCTAATTCATTCATACATCCATTCTAATTAATTCGTACGATCTATTCTAATTCATTCGCACGATCCATTCTAATTCATTCGTATGTATCCATTCTAATTCATTCGTACGATCCATTCTAATTCATTCGCACGATCCATTCTAATTCATTCATACGATCCATTCTAATTCATTCGTACGATCCATTCTAATTCATTCGTACGATCTGTTCTAATTCATTCGTACGATCCATTCTAATTCATTCTTACGATCCATTCTAATTCATTCGAACGATCCAATCTAATTCATTCACACGATCCATTCTAATTCATTCGTACGATCCATTCAAATTCATTCGCACGAATGTATCCATTCTAATTCATTCGTACGATCTATTCTAATTCATTCGTACGATCCATTCTAATTCATTCATACGATCCATTCTAATTCATTCGTACGATCCATTCTAGTTCATTCGCACGATCCATTCTAATTCATTCGTACGTTACAATCTAATTCATTCGTATGATCCATTCTAATTCATTCGTACGATCCATTCTAATTCATTTGTACGAACCATACAAATTCATTCGTAAGAATGTATTCATTCTAATTCATTCGTACGATCCATTCTAATTCATTCGCATGATCCAATCTAATTCATTCGTATGATCCATTCTAATTCAGTCGTACAATCCATTCTAGTTCATTCGTACGATCCATTCTAATTCATTCGCACGAATGTATCCATTCTAATTCATTCGTACGATCTATTCTAATTCATTCGCATAATCCATTCTAATTCATTAATACGATCCATTCTAATTCATTCATACGATCCATTCTAATTCATTCGCACAATCCAATCTAATTCATTCGTACGATCCATTCTAATTCATTCGCACGATCCATTCTAATTCATTCGCACGATCCATTCTCATTCATTCGTACGATCCATTATAATTCATTCGCACGATCCATTCTAATTCATTCGTACGATACAATCTAATTCATTCGTATGATCCATTCTAATTCAGTCGTACAATCCATTCTAATTCATTCGTACAATCCATTCGTATGATCCAATCTAATTCATTCGCACGATCCATTCTGAATTAGAATGAATTCGTACGATCCATTCTAATTCATTCGCACGATCCATTCTAATTCATTCGTACGATCCATTCTAATTCATTCGCACGAATGTATCCATTCTAATTCATTCGTACGATCTATTCTAATTCATTCGTACGATCCATTCTAAGTCATTCGTACGATCCATTCTATTTCATTCGTACGATCTGTTCGGGGGATTTTTCGCTGGTCCGTGCGGGCTGCCTGCAAGACAAAGAAAAGAGAACGTGAGAACGGCTGGCTCCCTTAGGAGCGCAGACCCTCTGACGCTCAAGTCAGTCACGGTGGCACAACGGCGAGCTGCGGTATACCAAAGTGGTAGGGAAAAGGAATTCCAACCTGTACTATGGAGCCAGGGGGTGAGCATTTATAGCAATCGGCGGCCTATCGTACCCCGACACGTGGAGATTCTTCCAGGGCTTTCTAGACCCCCACGATCTGGCTCACGTGGGTCTGACAGTCCTTGGTACTCGCGCCCTGACATTCTGTCGTCAAGCCTGCCAGACGGTTTGAGTGGGGGAGGGAATCTTTCTTGTCGTGGCCAGGTGGCCATTCTGGAATGCTCGAGTCTGGGCAGTCTCAGGGAGGAAGCAAAGGCAAGCTCGCCCTGCACTGCTCCGCCCCCTTGTCCGTATTTATCAAGAGTCGGACCTTGCGGGAGCAACCTCTTCGATAAACAGGGGTCTGGGCGAGCTCCTGAGCGAGCTAGACGAGCTCCTGAGCGAACATGGGCGAGCTCCTGTGCGAGCATGGGCGAGCTCGTGCGCGAGCTAGGCGAGTTCCTGAGCGAGCTAGGCGAGCTCATGCGCGAGCTAGGCGAGCTCCTGAGTGAACTTGGGCGATCTCCTGAGCGAGCTCTTAGCCTTCGGTCCCTTCAGCCCAATGTGGATCTCGCTCCACTGTCAAGATGATTCGATGAGCACGGGGGAGCGAACTCCTGCGGGGTCTAGGAGGGGCGAGCTGAACTCAGATACAAGGTGTCCATCCAGCTCCCTGTGGGGCGAGCTCCTGAGGGGCTGGGAGGGGCGAGCTGCACTCAGATACAAGGTGTCCATCCAGCTCCCTGTGGGGCGAGCTCTTGAGGGGCTGGGAGGGGCGAGCTGCACTCAGATACAAGGTGTCCATCCAGCTCCCTGTGGGGCGAGCTCCTGATGGGCTGGGCGGGCGAGCTCCTTGCGAGCTTAAATGGGGCACGCTCGGCTTCCGAGGGTTCTAGCTCCTGGACGGGCTCCCTCGAGAACTCTATCTCAGATGTGTTTTGCAAGGCTATCCAAGATATGTGGTTTCTGGCTAACCCCAACATTACCCCCTCCTCAGGGAGTGATCGAGGAAACTCGACGCTTGCTCAGGAGTCTTAGCGAGCTCCTATCCCTGGTAATGTGCCTGATATCAATGTCTGCTGCAACAGTTTCCTGGCGGGGCGGAGATAGTAGCGATGGCGGCCTGCGCCGAGAACTTTGACTGCCAGTATTTCAGAAACGCCGGGTGGGCCACGAGCATCAGCCACGAGCGATCTCCTTCCGATGCGAGCTCCTCACATGCGGTCAGGGTCTGCTTCGGGCGAGCTTGGGTGCCTGCCGTAGGTGGTCTGCGCCGAGAGCTTTGACTGCCAGTATTTTTCAAACACTGGGCGGGCCGGGAGCGTCAGCCACGAGCGATCTCCTTCCGATGCGAGCTCATCACATGCGGCCAAGGTCTGCCTCGGGCGAGCTTGGGCGCCTGCCGCGGGCAGTCTGCGCCGAGAGCTTTGACTGCCAGTACTCCACAAACACCGGGCGGGCCGCGAGCGTCAGCCTCGAGCGATCTCCTTCCGGTGCGAGCTTGTCGCACGCGGTCAGGGTCTGCTTCGGGCGAGCTTGGGCGCCTGCCGTAGGCGGTCTGCGCCGAGAGCTTTGACTGCCAGTATTTCACAAACACCGGGCGGGCCACGAGTATCAGCCACGAGCGATCTCCTTCCGATGCGAGCTCCTCACATGCGGTCAGGGTCTGCTTCGGGCGAGCTTGGGCGCCTGCTGCGGGCGGTCTGCGTCGAGAGTTTTGACTCTCAGTACTTTTCAAACACTGGGCGGGCCGGGAGCGTCAGCCACGAGCGATCTCCTTTCGATGCGAGCTTGTCACATGCGGCCAGGGTCTGCTTCGGGCGAGCTTGGGCGCCTGCCATAGGCGGTCTGCGCCGAGAGCTTTGACTGCCAGTATTTCACAAACGCCGGGCGGGCCACGAGCATCAGCCACGAGCGATCTCCTTCCGATGCGAGCTCCTCACATGCGGTCAGGGTCTGCTTCGAGCGAGCTGCGGGCACCTACCGCGAGCGATCTTGTGACTTGGGTATCGCACCAAATCTCCATCGGTCGCTTCACCTTAAATGTGGCGCGAGGCTCAACGCTGATACGGCAAATCTCATCATTAGATCCCGATCGGCGTGAGACACGTGTCTCCTCCTCATTCGCTCTTCTTTTGTCAGTAAATGATAGTGTCGGCGCCGGTGCTGCTTTTTCCACGCGTGGCCCACGCGGCACTGCCTGATTGGCGAAGGGCGAGCTGTCGCTTCAATCGCCGTCACGTCGCCTCGCCGCGCGCGCTTGGGCATTAACTGCGGATCGATTCACCTGTCTCTCACTTGCCTATAAATAGGGGACGGGGGGGCGATTTTTACCGCTGCGTGAAAACAGCTCTCCCTTCTCCCATAACTTTCTCAATTCGCAGCTCTCTAGCGCCCTCCTGCTCATGGCTTCCTCTGCTGCCGCTTCCTCTGCTGCTGTCGCTGCTGCTGCGCCCTCCCAAGAGGAGCCCCTCAACGTCGCTCCTCTTGCGGTGCGCGCTTCCGGCGCTGAGGGCGAGGCTCCCGTCAAGGTGCCCGCCGTCATCTGGTTGCACGACATCGGGGGCGCGCCCGTCCCTGACAGTGTGAGGACCGCGGTGGGCATTCCCCGGGAGCTCGCCATTCTCCCCCTCCCTCGCTCGGGGAGGCCGCTCTCCGGCACCGCGGTCTCCGTGGGGCAAGTCTGGTCAGGGCTCCGGCTCCCCCTGAACCATTTGGCCAGCGAGCTGCTGGAATTGGCGGGCTTATGCCCCGCCCAGCTTCCAGGAAACTCATGGGGGATCCTCTATGGGCTCTCTCGGATCGAAGAAGCCCTTAACGTGAGGATCCCCCTCGCCTACCTACTGAAGAAATGGACCCTCAAACCGGGGCCCCTCTTCCACAAGGAAGGCTGCGGCCTGTTCTACCTCACAGGCCGCACCGGCTAGGTGCTCCCCTTCTCCGCGGTCGAAAACAAGGATAGGTACTGGAAAGAGTACCCCTTCGTCGTCACGGGGGAGTGGCGGGGTCCCTGCGCCGGCGTTCCCGCTCACCCTGGAAGGTCGCCCCTCCCTCAGCTCAAAGAGATCGCCGAGTACTGCGCCAAAGGGAAGAAGTGCATCCCCGAGGCCCAGGAACGAGCTCTCGACAGAGCGATCTTGGAGTTCCTCGACGGGCGAACTCCTGAGAAGATCCTGGCTCCGGACTTCTCCTTCCTCTGGAAGGACCTCCGGACTGGCGCCATCACCACCCGCCAGAAGAACCCGCGCCAGAAGGTGGCGGTCTCTCGCCGCACCGGGGCGACCTCCCAGGCGGCTCCTACGACCTCCGGTGCCGGCACCTCTTCGGCGAAGAAGGGAAAGAAGAAGCAAGCTTCTCCGATTAGGCTCGCCGATGAAGACACCATCGACATGATCCGCGAGGAGGATATTCCCTCGCCGCCGCCTTCACCCCGCGAGGTTGCCTCAGGTCAGGCGAACTCCCCCTTAGCTTCCTGTGCCCCTGCGCGCTCTTCAATTTCGGAACCCCCACGACATCAAGTTGTGATGGTTGACCCTGAGGACCCGCGCGTCGAGCTCCTCCTTGGCATGGCGGAGGTGGAAACCCCAATGGCCGAGGTGCTGATGCGCGGGTTCCCGGGCGACCCCTCTAAACCTCTCTTTGTCGCGGTAATGACTCCAGAGATGGAGGGCGCCCACGTAAAGAAGAAGAAGAAGAAAGCTCCGGTGGCCTGCCAAACGGGGGAAGACGACGTCGTCCGCAAAGCTCATGAAGCCTTTGCGCGGGTCGCTGAGGAGCGGAGGAGGATGGCCGCTCTGGAGGAAACGGGCTTGGGATCCTCCGAGGATTCCAGCTCTGCCGAGGAAGAGGAAGTAGAGGAGCCGGCCCGCGCTGCTGAGCCCGCTGCACCGGCTGCGCCCGCTCCCAGTGCGTCCGCGCACGCTGCTTCCAGCGTGCCCGAGCCCGCCGCTGCCAGCGCGCCCGAGCCCGCGCCCAAAGCTCCCAGCGCGCCCGTGCTCGAGCGCGCGCCTGCGCCCACTCCCGTGCCCGCGTCTGCCCTCAGCGCGCCCGCGCCCGAGCCGGCGCCTGCGCCCGAGCCCGCGCCTGCTCCCGCGCCTTCCCTCAGCGCGCACGCTCCTGAGCCCGCGCCTGCGCCCGCTCCCACGCCCGCGTCTGCCCTCAGCGCGCCCGCGCCCGAGCCCGCGCCTGCGCCCGCGCCTTCCCTCAGCGCGCTCGCTCCTGAGCCCGCGCCTGCGCCCGCTCCCGCACCCGCGTCTGCCCTCAGCGCGCCCGCGCCTGAGCCCGCGCCTGCGCCAGAGCCCGCGCCTGCACCCGCGCCTTCCCTCAGCGCGCCCGCGCCCGAGCCCGCGCCTGTGCCCGTGCCCGCGCCTGCGCCAGAGCCTGCACCTGCGCCCGCGCCTGCCACTCTTGAGGTTCCTCCTCTCCCGGCGCTGGGCGGGTTTGTCTACTGGTCTCCAGAACTAGGGGCCATTCTGGACGACCTTCCTTGCTCCAGCTCGGAAGCCTCGGACCCGGACCTGCCGGAACGAAGGGGAGCCGTCGTGCCTTCCCTTATCAACGAAGGGGTTGCCGGCGCTCAAGGGGCCGAGCCCGCTACTGCCGCCATCAGTGCGCCCCCTCCAGCTGCTCCCACCGAGGCGAGCCAAGCGGGCTCCTCCTCTGGCGGTCCCGAGCGCGCCTCTTTCTTCATGCGGGAGATCCTGGGATGCAACATCTTCGCCCGGACTCCCTACATTGCTCTCATCAACCGACTCCTCGAGGTAAGATTACCTTCATACTTCTTTGTCCCGAACCCCTGCTTTAATTTCTAACTCTTTAACTGTTTTCCCTTTCCGTAGGTTGAGCGAGTCAGCCGGGCTCTCGCCGACGAGGTCGCGGGCATTGCGGGGGACACCGTTGTCCTCTACGATGACACTCTCCATGACTCGGAGAGGAGAGTAGACGAGCACATCCTCCGTATTCGCCAGATGGACCGGTCGGGCGAGCTGCAGGCCGAAGTGGACCAGCTGCGCCAGCAGGTCGCCTCCTTTAACAAGGAGGTTGACGAACTGCGCCAGCGGGCCGCCACCTTTACCACCACTCTAGCTTCGGCTGAGGATGCCCGCGACCGCGCCCTATCCGATATGCAAGGGGCCCGTCGAGCTGAAGAGGCCGCCCAAAAGGAAATCTCCGAGCTTCGACGTCAGTTGGTGACTTCTAGGGATGAGATCGCGTCTCTGAGGGAAACGCATCTCCAAGACCTCCACTCTCAGCAAAGCCGCCTCCAGGCGCAGCTCGTCGAACACCTGCGGAAAGGCGCGCTCGATGCCATCGAGAAGTATAAGACCGAGAGGTCGAAAAAGAGAAAGCGCGGCGATAACGACGGTGCGGGTGCTGGCCCAGCCTAGGGTCTCTTTTGTAACCCTCTTGTAATTTTCTAATGATGAATGGAATATTCTCTTTGAGCTCGCCTCTATGTTTCTTTCTTTCTCTGTCTTGCTCATGAGTCCGCTTTAGGAGTTCGCAGCGATCTCGAGAGTGATACCCCGGGCGAGGCAGCTAATTCGATTCAACCTTTTATTTTAAAGTATATGCAAACGAAAAACTCGGCATGCTCGCAAAAACTCGATAGTCTCTGAGCCCGGAAAACGTTTAAACGAACCAAAAAACTTCAAAAACTTCCCTACACTCAGAGACTTAAACCATTTTTATTTTAAAGGAAACTAATAAGTGCTAGCTGCCCCCTGCCCGGTTAATTTCTCTCGATGATCCTGTTTGGCGGGCTCGCCCTTTGAGGGGTTTGCCAACGCCAGGATGCTTCTGTTCATGGCAGGTGAACGCGAAGGATCCTGGTTAGGTTTAGAGTCCACTAGGCAGCGGACTTCCCCGGGAAGCTCAAGGTCGCCCACTGGCTGCCTCTGAGAATCCCGGTCTTGCTTTAAGTCCGCACAGCGGCGGACTGCCCCGGGAAGCTCAAGGTCGCCCACTGGCTACCTCTGAGGATCCCGGTCTTGCTTTAAGTCCGCACAACGGCGGACTGCCCCGGGAAACTCAAGGTCGCCCACTGGCTGCCTCTGAGGATCCCGGTTTTGCTTTAAGTCCACGCAACGGCGGACTGCACACTATAGATCATGCGGGCTCTGTCTGCGCCGAGCTTCCTAGTTAAATTGTTGAAAACCTCTATCGTTCATTCATAACTTCTTCAGAATTTACAAAAATTCCCTTAGGCATAGAACTTGCGAAGGTGCAGAGCGTTCCAAGGTCGCTCTAACAGGTCGCCTCCAGCGGTCATCAACCGGTAAGCCCCCGAGCTTCCTGCTTCGTGTATTATGTATGGGCCTTCCCAGTTCGCCGCGAGCTTTCCTGCATTAGCCTCTTGCGTGTTTGCAAACACCTTTCTCATCACCAGATCGCCGGCCTTAAATGCCCGATGGCGGACTCTTTTGTCATAGGCGCGCTTCATCTCTTGTCTGTATTCGGCGAGGTGTAGATTGGCGCGCTCTCGTCTTTCTTCGAGCTGATCAAGGGAGTCGACGAGCAGTTTGTCGTTGTCGACCTCCACCGACGCAAGCCTTCTTTCAGTGGGCAGCTCGGCCTCTATGGGTAGCACGGCTTCGCAACCAAAAGTGAGACTGAAAGGGGATTCGTTAGTTGAGCGGCGTGGAGTAGTGCGATAGGCCCACAAGACTCCATCGAGCTCCTGCTCCTACAATCCTTTTTTCCCTTCCAGCCTCTTCTTTAGGTTGTCCAAGATCACGCGATTCGTTGCTTCGGCCTGCCCGTTGCTTTGAGGGTACCTTGGGGAAGAGAATCTTAGGTCGACTCCATATTCAACACAAAAGCTTCTGATTAAGCGATTGTCGAACTGGCGACCATTGTCGGTGATAAGTACCCGAGGCAGATCGAACCGGCAGAAAATATTCTTCCAAAGGAAGTCTTTTACCTGCTTCTCGCCAATCTTAGCTAGCGGGACCGCTTCCACCCATTTGGTGAAGTAGTCCGTAGCTACTAGGATGAATTTCTTTTGCCGGGCTGACACAGGGAAAGGTCCCACAATATCCAACCCCCATTGCTGGAAAGGACAGGGGCTCGCCAGGGGATGCAGTTCTTCTGCGGGCATATGGTTCGTGGTGGCGTGCTCCTGGCATTGGATGCACCTCTGGGCGACCTTCAAAGCGTCTTGCTCCAGAGTGGGCCACCAGTATCCTTGCCTTCGTACTTTCGCAGCAAGAGACCGCCCACTAGCGTGGTTTCCCAGCTCGCCAGAATGAATGCACTTTAAAACTTCTTCAGTTTCCGGGCTCTCGACGCAACGGAGATTTGGCCCGCCAAAGGATCTTCAAAAAAGGCGATCCCAGCGAATAAGATAGCGCCCAGTGCATTTCTCCACTCGTCGGGCTTCCTCTCTATCCTCTGGTAGCTTGCCCTTCTGGAGAAAGCGAAAAATGGGGGCGGTCCACCCGCTGGGTGGTACGTCGGCGGAGACTTGGTTAACAGCGGGCTCCATCAGTTGGAGCCGAGACTGATTTTGGACCTCGATGAGAATCTGGCGAGCCTCTGATGTTCCCAGCAAAGAGGCGGCGTTTGCCAAAGCATCAGCTCACCTATTATTGGCTTGTGGAATTTACTCGAAGGAGATCTTTTCGAACTCCGTGGCCTTGTGCTTCACCAGATCCACATAGCCCGCCATTCATGCATCCCGAGAGGCGTACTCCCCATTTATTTGGCAAATAATTAGCTGGGAATCGCTAAAGACCTTCAAGCGTTTGGCGCCTACCTCTTGAGCGAGCTCCAGGCCAGCCAGCAGCGCCTCATATTCCGCCTCATTGTTGGTAGCGGCGAAATCCAGTCGGACTGACTTCTCCAGAAGTACCGACTGGGCGATCAGTGCGACCCCGATCCCAGCCCCCAAAGCGTTGGAGGATCTATCGACGAATAATTCCCAGCCTGCCTCCTCTGAACGCTTAGTTGGAGGAAGCTCGCCTTGGTTGTCCAAGAACCTCGCCTTCCAAGGGTGTGCCTCAGTTGGCTCATCCTCCCGGTACTGGACCGGTTCTTCTATGGGGAAGTCCGCCAAGAAATCGGCGAGCGCCTGTCCTTTGACAACAACTCGAGGGACATACTCCAAACCATAGGCGACGAGCTCGGTGGACCAACGGTAGAGCCTGCCGGCTACCGAGGGCCTGGAGAGCGCGCTCTTTAGAGGGTGCTCTGTGATGACCCTGACAGGGTGGGCCGAGAAGTAGGGGTGGAGCTTTCTTACGGTAAGGACCAAGGCCAATGTGACCTTCTCGATTGGTCGATACCGGAGCTCGGCGGGGAGCATTATGTGGCTTATAAAGTACACAGGCAGCTCCACCTTTGCTTCTTCCACAACCAGGACCCCGCTCACCGCATTCTCAGTGACCGCAAGGTACACGCCGAGTTCGGCGCCCTCTTTGGGTGCCGCTAAGATCGGTGGGCTCGCCAGGTAGTCTTTGATCTTCTGGAAGGCGTGCTCGCACTTATCATCCCAACAAATGCTCGCTCCTTTTCGTAGCAGCTCAAAAAGAGGTCGGCAGTTGTCTGAGGATTTGGAGATAAACCGATTGAGCACGGCGATTCGCCCGCTCAATCTCTGGACTTCCTGCCGGGTACTCGGCGCAGGCATTTCGACAAGTGCTCGGATTTGCCCAGGGTCGGCCTCGATCCCCCTGTGGGTGACCAGGTACCCGAGGAATTTCCCCGAAGTCACCCCGAATGCGCACTTCGCCGGATTCAGCCTCATTTGGTACTTTCGTAGTATCTCGAAGGTTTTGCGGAGATCGGCAACATGCCCCTCTCGCTCCCGACTCTTCACCAGGAGGTCGTCTATATAAACTTCGACGTTTCTGCCGATCTGATCTTTGAACATCTGAGTGACTAGCCTTTGGTAGGTCGGTCCAGCGTTCTTAAGTCCGAATGGCATCACTCGATAGCAGTACAACTTCTGGTAGCCCGCTCCAGAGTAGAAGGCGGTCTTCTCCTGATCGTCGGCGTGGAGAGGTATCTGGTTATACCCAGAATATCCATCCATGAAGGACAGGGCCTGGAACCCGACAGCTGCGTCGACCAGTGCGCCTATTCTCGGAAGAGGAAATCTGTCCTTCGGGCATGCCTTGTTGAGGTCGGAGAAGTCAATGCACACCCTGACCGCTCCGCTCTTCTTAGGCACCACCACGATATTGGAGATCCACTCGGGGAAGTGCGCCTCGCGGATGAAGCCGGCTCGCTCCAGCTTGTCTATCTCCGCCACCACTGCAACGGACTTCGCAGCAGGTATGTGCCGAGCTTTCTGCTTGACCGACGGGAACTCCTTCATGGTGTGCAGACGATGACAGGCGACCTCCGGGTCAATCCCTGGCATGTCCGCGAAGCTCCAGGCGAATACGTCACGGTATTCCCTGAGTAAGTTGGTTATGGCCAGGACCTCGCCTTTGGTTAGCGAGGTCCCGAGGCTAACAACTCTTGGCCCTTCTTTGCCGCCAATGTTGACCTCTTGAAGTGGTTCGGCAATTGGAAAACTTCCTCTCTTGGGGGTGGTCGGGCGACCTCCCTCCTCCAACTTAAGGTCCACACCGCTCCCACCCGGGGGTGGAGTAGGGGACTTAAGCGAGGAGGCCTCCAGCGGGCTCCCCAATAGCTCGCTCGTAGCGGGCGGTAATTGCTAGGAGGGTACGGGCCTCTTGGCCTCGGCGACCTCCATGTCCAAGAGGTGAAGGACATCCTGCTCGCATCGGGTAACGGCTACCTGATCACCCTGAATTACTACGACCCCGCTCGCGGTCGGGAATTTGAGGGCCTGATGGTTGGGTGAAGCTACCGCATTCATTTGCCTTAGCCAAGGCCGCCCAAGGATGGCGTTAAATGCGGAACTTCCATCCACTACCGCGAAGCGGACTTGGCGAGCCTCCGGGCCAGCGGTCACAGTGAGGGTTATCTCCCCTGCCACTTTGGCGACCTCGCCGGTGAATCCACTGAGGGAGCTCATCGAGGGAGACAGGTCGGTGAGTCTCAACCCCATTCGCAGGTAGGCCGACAGAAAAAGGATGTCCACGGCGCTCCCCGAATCAACCAGAGCTCGCCTCACCTCGATGTTAGCCATCATCAGGCGTATGACGAGGGGGTCATTGTGGGGCGTAACGACCCCAGTCATGTCATCTTCCGAAAACCAGAGAAAATCGCGGGCTTCCACTGTTGGTGCTTGAAGTAAGGTAGGAGTTAGCGAGACGAAAAATACCTTCTGTGCCCGCTCCATCTCCCTGACTCGTCGGCGGGCTTCATTACTGGATCTCGGGCCGCTCAGCCGCCTGCTAATGGTATGGCAGATCGCCGGTCCTCCCGGGGGAGGCGGAGGCAGGGCGGGTTCAGCGGGCCCCGGGCGATCTCCCTCCCGAGGAGCCCGTGCCGGTACCACCTTGAACCTCCTTGGAGGCGAAATAAACTGATTCAAGTGGCCCTGGGTGACCAAATCCTCGAGGTGGTTCTTGAGAGCCCGGCATCTGTTAGTGTGATGCCCAGGGCTTCGATGAAAAGCGCACCGCCGCGAGTTATCGGTAGAGCCAGGCTCTCCGACCTGCAGGGGTGGCGGGTACTGGAAGAAAGGTTCATTCCGAATCTGATGGAAGATTTGTCCTGGCGAGTGGGTTAGCACGGTGAAGTCCCGCTCCCCGGGTCCTGGAGGCAGGCGCCAGTTCGCCGGCCTTCCAGCGACAGCCGCGGGGGCTTCAGCGGGCTGTTCAGCAGGAACAGCGGGCGGTCTGGGCAAAGGCACCGCCAGGGGCACCTCCCTTCTCTCCACGGCCTTGACGACCAGCGGTCGCGGGGCCGGAGGAGGTCGCTGCTCGACTGCCTTTCCCTTCCGGTCTAGCACAGCGTCTTCGAGCTTGATGTGTTGCTGGACCAGGGCAAATAGTTCAACCATCGTGCGAGGGTCCTTGATCACTAGAGCGTCATGAAGCTTGCAACCCTCGGGGAGGGCGCTTCTGAAAGCACTCACCACGGTACGATCTTGGCCCGCCGCGTCTTCCAGAGCAAGGTAGGCACTTCGGAATCACGTTGCGAAGCACCGGAGCGTCTCGCGGGCTCCCATGGTTAGAGTAAACAGAGACTCGATTCTCTTCGGGGGCTGCCTATTGCAGCGATACTGCTCCAGGAATAGCCTAGAGAGAGTTGGAAAGTCGGGGATCATGCCGGGCGGCACTTATGGAACCAGTTCAATGCCGAGCCGGTCAAGCTGCTCGGGAATGCTCGGCACAAGACGTCGTCTTGGTCCCGGAAAAACAGGAGCTTTCTGTAAGCCAAGAGATGGTCAACGGGATCCTACGACCCGTCGAACAATACAAACTTCGGGGGGGTCCAGTGGTGCGGAAAACCCCCTTGGTGGACCTCGCTGGTGAAAGGCGAGCTACCTCCGTGGGCGGCGAGGTCTTCAAGTAAATCTACTGGCGCACTAGATCGCTGCCAGTGCCCGGGGAGAACTCCCAGAGGCGGCTGCGCAGGTCCTAGGCGGTCTCGTACGCTCCCTTGTGGCGAGGTCGGTCCCACCCCGCGGCGACCCTTGGGGGCAACCGCTCGGCGACCTCCTTGCCGTCCACCCGCGGATTCCTTCAACACGTCAGTTGGTCTGTGGGAGGCCGTTGCCTCGCGAGCTTCGGAAGGTATTTCCACCACGGGCTCTTTCCCTCGTCGCCGATGGCGCGGGTCGCGATCCCGCTCTAGAGACCTTTCCTCCGATCCGTCAGAATCAACGCTCCGGCTACGGCGGCAAGGGATGGTCGCGCACGAGGTCGCCTGGTTGCTAGATCGCTGGGTGACTAGCTTCTGCAACCTTGTGAGCGGGGTTTCCGGCACCCCTTGCGCAGCCGCTCTCCCGACTGGGGGTTCCGGATGGGAAACCTACCGCGTCGGAGCGATCGTGGGAGGGCGCGATGTTGACGCCGGTGGTCGCACCGGAGACGCCGTCTTCGCCGGCCCAGATCGTCGGTTGGCCGCCGGAGCCTGACGCAATCGTGTCAGCTCCTCCATCATCGCCCGCTGGGTGGCCAACATCTCCAACAAGAGTTGGTCACTGAGCGGGACCGGGGGCTGAGGGGTCTCGACCGGAGGCTCGCTGCATGCAGATCTGGCACGAGTCCTTGGTCGCCTGCGTCCCCTTGTCACCGGAGCCATCTTTGGGGTTACAAAAGCGAACGGTGCTCAACCGCGTGGCCGTGGGCATTCTCGCAGGAACCAGTCGAAGATCCCACAGACGGCGCCAAATGTTCGGGGGATTTTTCGCTGGTCCGTGCGGGCTGCCTGCAAGACAAAGAAAAGAGAACGTGAGAACGGCTGGCTCCCTTAGGAGCGCAGACCCTCCGACGCTCAAGTCAGTCACGGTGGCACAACGGCGAGCTGCGGTATACCAAAGTGGTAGGGAAAAGGAATTCCAACCTGTACTATGGAGCTTGGGGGTGAGCATTTATAGCAATCGGCGGCCTATCGTACCCCGACACATGGAGATTCTTCCAGGGCTTTCTAGACCCCCACGATCGGGCTCGCATGGGTCTGACAGTCCTTGGTACTCGCGCCCTGACATTCTGTCGTCAAGCCTGCCAGACGGTTTGAGTGGGGGAGGGAATCTTTCTTGTCGTGGCCAGGTGGCCATTCTGGAATGCTCGAGTCTGGGCGGTCTCAGGGAGGAAGCAAAGACAAGCTCACCCTACACTGCTCCGCCCCCTTGTCCGTATTTATCAAGAGTCGGACCTTGCGGGAGCAACCTCTTCGATAAACAGGGGTCTGGGCGAGCTCCTGAGCGAGCTAGACGAGCTCCTGAGCGAACATGGGTGAGCTCCTGTGCGAGCATGGGCGAGCTCGTGCGCGAGCTAGGCGAGTTCCTGAGCGAGCTAGGCGAGCTCATGCGCGAGCTAGGCGAGCTCCTGAGTGAACTTGGGCGAGCTCCTGAGCGAGCTCTTGGCCTTCGGTCCCTTCAGCCCAATGTGGATCTCGCTCCACTGTCAAGATGATTCGATGAGCACGGGGGAGCGAACTCCTGCGGGGTCTAGGAGGGGCGAGCTGCACTCAGATACAAGGTGTCCATCCAGCTCCCTGTGGGGCGAGCTCCTGAGGGGCTGGGAGGGGCGAGCTGCACTCAGATACAAGGTGTCCATCCAGCTCCCTGTGGGGCGAGCTCCTGAGGGGCTGGGAGGGGCGAGCTGCACTCAGATACAAGGTGTCCATCCAGCTCCCTGTGGGGCGAGCTCCTAAAGGGCTGGGAGGGCGAGCTCCTTGCGAGCTTAAATGGGGCACGCTCGGCTTCCGAGGGTTCCAGCTCCTGGACGGGCTCCCTCGAGAACTCTATCTCAGATGTGTTTTGCAAGGCTATCCAAGATATGTGGTTTCTGGCTAACCCCAACACGATCCATTCTAATTCATTCGCACGATCCATTCTAAATCATTCGTACGATCCATTCTAATTCATTCGCACGATCCATTCTAATTCATTCGCACGATCCATTCTAATTCATTCGCACGATCCATTCTAATTCATTCGTACGATCAATTCTAATTCATTCATACGATCTATTCTAATTCATTCGTACGATCTATTCTAATTCATTCATACGATCCATTCTAATACATTCGCACGAATGTATCCAATCTAATTCATTCGTACGATCCATTCTAATTCATTCGTACGATCCATTCTACTTCATTCGCACGATCCATTCTAATTCATTCGCACGATCCATTCTAATTCATTCGTACGATCCATTCTAATTCATTCATATGATCCATTCTAATTCATTCGCACGAATGTATCCATTCTAATTCATTCGTACGATCTATTCTAATTCATTCGCATGATCCATTCTAATTCATTAATACGATCCATTCTAATTCATTCATACGATCCATTCTAATTCAGTCGCACAATCCAATCTAATTCATTCGTACGATCCATTCTAATTCATTCGCACGATCCATTCTAATTCATTCGCACGATCCATTCAAATTCATTCGCACGATCCATTCTAATTCATTCGTACGATACAATCTAATTCATTCGTATGATCCATTCTAATTCAGTCGTACAATCCATTCTAATTCATTCGTACAATCCATTCGTATGATCCAATCTAATTCATTTGCACGATCCATTCTGAATTAGAATGAATTCGTACGATCCATTCTAATTCATTCGCACGATCCATTCTAATTCATTCGTACGATCCATTCTAATTCATTAGCACGAATGTATCCATTCTAATTCATTCGTACGATCTATTCTAATTCATTCGTACGATCCATTCTAAGTCATTCGTACGATCCATTCAATTTCATTCGTACGATCCATTCTAATTCATTCGCACGATCCATTCTAAATCATTCGTACGATCCATTCTAATTCATTCGCACGATCCATTCTAATTCATTCGCACGATCAATTCTAATTCATTCGCACGATCCATTCTAATTCATTCGTACGATCAATTCTAATTAATTCATACGATCTATTCTAATTCATTCGTACGATCTATTCTAATTCATTCATACGATCCATTCTAATACATTCGCACGAATGTATCCAATCTAATTCATTCGTAGGATCCATTCTTATTCATTCGTACGATCCATTCTACTTCATTCGCACGATCCATTCTAATTCATTCGCACGATCCATTCTAATTCATTCGTACGATCCATTCTAATTCATTTGTACGATCCATTCTAATTCATTCGCACGAATGTATCCATTCTAATTCATTCGTACGATCTATTCTAATTCATTCGTACGATCCATTCTAATTCATTCATACGATCCATTCTAATTCATTCGTACGATCCATTCTAATTCATTCGCACGATCCATTCTAATTCTTTCGTATGATACAATCTAATTCATTCGTACGATCCATTCTAATTCATTCATACGATCCATTCTAATTCATTCGTACTATCCATTCTAATTCATTCGCACGATCCATTCTAATTCATTCGTACGATACAATCTAATTTATTCGTATGATCCATTCTAATTTAGTCGCACGATCCATTCTAATTCATTCGTACGATCCATTCTAATTCATTCGTACGATCCATTCCAATTCATTCGCACGATCCATTCTAATTCATTCGTACGATCCATTCTAATTCATTCGCACGATCCATTCTAATTCATTTGCACGATCTATTCTAATTCATTCATATGATCCATTCTAATTCATTCGCACGATCCATTCTAATTCATTCGTATGATCCATTCTACTTCATTCGCACGATCCATTCTAATTCATTCGTACGATCTATTCTAATTCAGTCGTACGATCGATTCTAATTCATTCGTACGATCCATTCTAATTCATTCGCACGATCCAATCTAATTCATTCGTACGATCCATTCTAATTCATTCGTACGATCCATTCTAATTCATTCGCATGATCCATTCTAATTCATTCGTACAATCCATTCTAATTCATTCGCACGAATGTATCCATTCTAATTCAATCATATGATCCATTCTAATTCATTTGTACGATCCAATCTACTTCATTCGCACGATCCATTCTAATTCATTCGTACGATCCATTCTAATTCATTCGCACGAATGTATCTATTCTAATTCATTCGTACGATCTATTCTAATTCATTCGTACGATCCATTCTAATTCATTCATACGATCCATTCTAATTCATTCGTACGATCCATTCTATTTCATTCGCACGATCCATTCTAATTCATTCGTACGATACAATCTAATTCATTCGTACGATCCATTGTAATTCATTCGTACGATCCATTCTAATTCATTCGTACGATCTATTGTAATTCATTCGCACGATCCATTCTAATTCATTCATACCTCCATTCTAATTCATTCGTACGATCTATTCTAATTCATTCGCATGATCCATTCTAATTCATTCGTACGATCCATCCTAATTCATTCGTACGATCCATTCTAATTCATTCGCACGATCCATTCTAATTCATTCCTACGATCCATTCTAATTCATTCGTACGATCAATTCTAATTCATTTGTACGATCCATTCTAATTCATTCGTACGATATATTCTAATTCATTCGCACGATCCATTCTAATTCATTCATGCGATCCATTCTAATTCATTCGTACGATCTATTCTAATTCATTCGAACGAATGTATCCATTCTAGATCCATTCTAATTCATTCGTACGATCCATTCTAATTCATTTGCACGATCCAATCTAATTCATTCGTACGATCCATTCTAATTCATTCGCACGATCCATTCTAATTCATTCGCACGAATGTATCCATTCTAATTCATTCGTATGTTCCATTCGCACGAATGTATCCATTCTAATTCATTCACACGATCCATTCTAATTCATTCGTACGATCCATTCTAATTCATTCGCACGAATGTCTCCATTCTAATTCATTCGCACGATCCATTCTAATTCATTCGTACGATCCATTCTAATTCATTCGTACGATCCATTCTAATTCATTCGCACGATCCATTCTAATTCATTCGTACGATACAATCTAATTCATTCGTATGATCCATTCTAATTCAGTCGTACAATCCATTCTAATTCATTCGTACGATCCATTCTAATTTATTCGCACGATCCATTCTAATTCATTCGCACGATCAATTCTAATTCATTCATATGATCCATTCTGATTCATTCGCATGATCCATTCTAATTCATTCGTACGATCCATTCTAATTCATTCGCACGAATGTATCCATTCTAATTCATTCATAAGATCTATTCTAATTCATTCGTACGATCCATTCTAATTCATTCGTACGATCCATTCGCACGATCCAATCTAATTCATTCGTACGATCCATTCTAATTCATTCATACGATCCATTCTAATTCATTCGCACGATCCATTCTAATTCATTCGCACGATCCATTCTAATTCATTCGCACGATCCATTCTAATTCATTCGTACGATCCATTTTAATTCATTCTCACGATCCATTCTAATTCATTCGTACGATACAATCTAATTCATTCGTACGATCCATTCATTCGTACGATCCATTCTAATTCAGTCATACGATCTATTCTAATTCATTCGTACGATCCATTCTAATTCATTCGTACGATCCATTCTAATTCATTCGTACGATCCATTCTAATTCATTCGCACGATCCAATCTAGTTCATTCGTACGATCCATTCTAATTCATTCGTACGATCCATTCTAAATCATTCACACGATCCATTCTAATTCATTCGCACGATCCATTCTAATTCATACGTACGATCCATTCTAATTCAGTCGTACGATCCATTCTAATTCATTCGTACGATCCATTCTAACTCATTCGCACGATCCATTCTAATTCATTCGCACGATGCATTCTAATTCATTCATACGATCCATTCTAATTCATTCGCACGATCCATTCTAATTCATTCGTACAATCCATTCTAATACATTCGCACGAATGTATCCATTCTAATTCATTCGTACGATCTATTCTAATTCATTCGTACGATCGATTCTAATTCATTCGTACGATCCATTCTAATTCATTCGCACGATCCAATCTAATTCATTCGTACGATCCATTCTAATTCATTCGTACGATCCATTCTAATTCATTCGCACGATCCATTCTAATTCATTCGTACGATCCATTCTAATTCATTTGCACGAATATATCCATTCTAATTCATTCGCACGATCTATTCTAATTCAATCGTATGATCCATTCTAATTCATTCGTACGATCCATTCTAATTCATTCGCACGATCCAATCTAATTCATTCGTACGATCCATTCTTATTCATTCGTACGATCCATTCTAATTCATTCGCACGATCCATTCTAATTCATTCGTACGATTCATTCTAATTCATTCGCACGAATGTATCCATTCTAATTCATTCGTACGATCTATTCTAATTCATTCGCACGATCCATTCTAATTCATTCATACGATCCATTCTAATTCATTTGTATGATCAATTCTAATTCATTCACACGATCCATTCTAATTCATTCGTACGATCCATTCTAATTCATTCGCATGAATGTATCCATTCTAATTCATTCGTACGATCTATTCTAATTCATTCGTACGATCCATTCTAATTCATTATTATGATCCATTCTAATTCATTCGCACGATCCATTCTAATTCATTCGCACGATCCATTCTAATTCATTCATACGATCCATTCTAATTCATTCGCACGATCCATTCTAATTCATTCGTACGATCCATTCTAATATATTCGCACGAATGTATCCATTCTAATTTATTCGTACGATCTATTCTAATTCATTCGTACGATCCATTTTAATTCATTCGTACGATCCATTCTAATTCATTCGCACGATCCAATCTAATTCATTCGTACGATCCATTCTAATTCATTCGTACGATCCATTCTAATTCATTCGTACGATCCATTCTAATTCATTCATATGATCCATTCTAATTCATTTGCACGATCCATTCTAATTCATTCGCACGATACATATGAATTAGAATAAATTAGAATGGATCGAATGAATGAATTCATTCGTATTCATTCGTACGATCGTGCGAATGAATTCATGCGAATGGATTGTACAATTCGTGCGAATGGATTAGAATGGATCCATTCGTGCGAATGAATTAGAATGGATCGTGCGAATGAATGAGAATGGATCGTACGAATGAATTAGAATGGATCGTGCGAATGAATTAGAATAGATCGTACGAATGAATTAGAATGGATATATTTGTGTGAATGAATTAGAATGGATCGTGCGAATGAATTAGAATGGATCGTACGAATGAATTAGAATGGATCGTGCGAATGAATTAGAATAGATCGTACGAATGAATTAGAATGGATATATTCGTGTGAATGAATTAGAATGGATCGTACAAATGAATTAGATGGATCGTGCGAATGAATTAGAATGGGTCGTACGAATGAATTAGAATGGATCGTACGAATGAATTAGATTGGATCATGCGAATGAATTAGAATGGATCGTTCGAATGAATTAGAATGGATACATTCGTGCGAATGAAATAGAATGGATGGTACAAATGAATTAGAATGGATCGTGCGAATGAATTACAATGGATCGTACGAATGAATTAGAATGGATCGTACGAATGAATTAAATGGATCGTACGAATGAATTAGATTGGATACATTCTAATTCATTCGTACGATCCATTCTAATTCATTCGCACAATCTATTCTAATTTATTCGTACGATCCATTCTAATTCATTAACACGATCCATTCTAATTCATTTGTAAGATCCATTCTAATTCATTCGTACGATCCATTCTAATTCATTCGCACGATCCAATCAAATTCATTCGTACGATCCATTCTAATTTATTCGTACGATCCATTCTAATTCATTCGCACGATCCATTCTAATTCATTCGTACGATCCATTCTAATTCATTCGCACGATCTATTCTAATTCATTCATACGATCCATTCTAATTCATTCGTACGATCCATTCTAATTCATCCGCACGATCCATTCTAATTCATTCGTACGATACAATCTAATTCATTCGTACGATCCATTCTAATTCATTCGTACGATCCATTCTAATTCATTCGTACTATCCATTCTAATTCATTCGCACGATCCATTCTATTTTATTCGTACGATACAATCTAATTCATTCGTATGATCCATTCTAATTTAGTCGTACAATCCATTCTAATTCATTCGTACGATTCATTCTAATTCATTCGCACGATCCATTCTAATTCATTCGCACGATCAATTCTAATTCATTCATATGATCCATTCTAATTCATTCGCACGATCCATTCTAATTCATTCGTACGATCCATTCTAATTCATTCGCACGAATGTATCCATTCTAATTCATTCGTACGATCTATTCTAATTTAGTTGTACGATCGATTCTAATTCATTCGTACGATCCATTCTAATTCATTCGCACGATCCAATCTAATTCATTCGCACGATCCATTCTAATTCATTCGTACGATCCATTCTAATTCATTCGCACGATCCATTCTAATTCATTCGTACAATCCATTCTAATTCATTCGCACGATTGTATCCATTCTAATTCATTCGTTCGATGTATTCTAATTCATTCGCAAGATCCATTCTAATTCATTCATACGAATGAATTAGAATGGATCGTACGAATGAATTAGAATGGATCATGCAAATGAATTAGAATGGACCGCACGATTGAATTAGAATTGATCGTACGGATGAATTAGATTGAATCGTGCGAATGAATTAGAATGGATCGTACGAATGAATTAGAATGGATCATACGAATGAATTAGAATAGATTGTACGAATGAATTAGAATGGATACATTCGTGCGAATGAATTAGAATGGATCGAACGAATGAATTAGAATGGATCGTGCGAATGAATTAGAATGGATCGTGCGAATGAATTAGAATGGATCGTACGAATGAATTAGATTGGATTGTACGAATGAATTTAAATGGATCGTACGAATGAATTAGAATGGATCGTACGAATGAAATAGAATAGATCGTATGAATGAATTAGAATGGATCGTACGAATGAATGGATCATACGAATGAATTAGATTGTATCGTCCGAATGAATTAGAATGGATCGTGCGAATGAATTAGAATGGATCGTACGAATGAATTAGATTGGATCGTGCGAATGAATTAGAATGGATTGTACAAATGAATTAGAATGGATCGTACGAATGAATTAGAATAGATCGTACGAATGAATTAGAATGGATACAATCGTGCGAATGAATTAGAATGGATCGTACGAATGAATTAGAATGGATCATGCGAATGAATTAGAATGGATCGTATGAATGAATTAGAATGGATCGTGCGAATGAATTAGAATGGATCGTGCGAATGAATTAGAATGGATCGTACGAATGAATTAGAATGGATTGTACGACTGAATTAGAATGGATCTTACGAATGAATTAGATTGTATCGTACGAATGAATTAGAATGGATCGTGCGAATGAATTCGAATGGATCGTACGAATGAATTAGAATGGATTGTATGATCACACGAATGAATTAGAATGGATCGTACGAATGAATTTGAATGGCTCATACGAATGAATTAGAATGGATCCTACGAATGAATTTGAATGGCTCATACGAATGAATTAGAATGGATCGTACGAATGAATTTGAATGGATCGTGCGAATGAATTAGAATAGATCGTATGAATGAATTAGAATGGATTGTATGAATGAATTTGAATGGATCATGCGAATGAATTAGAATAGATCGTACGAATGAATTAGAATGGATACATTCATGCGAATGAATTAGAATGGATCGTACGAGTGAATTAGAATGGATCATGCGAATTAATTAGAATGGATCGTATGAATGAATTAGAATGGATCATACGAATGAATTAGATTGTATCGTACGAATGAATTAGAATCGATCGTGCGAATGAATTAGAATGGATCATACGAATGATTTAGAATAGATCGTGCGAATGAATTAGAATAGATCGTGCGAATGAATTAGAATGGATCGTACGAATGAATTAGATTGGATCGTGCGAATGAATTAGATTGGATCGTACGAATGAATTAGAATGGATCGTACGAATGAATTAGAATGGATCGTGCGAATGAATTAGAATGGATCGTGCGAATGAATTAGAATGGATCGTGCAAATGAATTAGAATGGATCGTACGAAAGAATTAGATTAGATCGTCCGAATGAATCAGAATGGATCGTACGAATGAATTAGAATGGATCGTACGAATGAATTAGAATGGATCGTACGAATGAATTAGAATAGATCGTATGAATGAATTAGAATGGATCGTACGAATGAATTAGATTGTATCGTACGAACGAATTAGAATGGATCGTGCGAATGAATTAGAATGGATCGTACGAATGAATTAGAATGGATCGTACGAATGAATTAGAATGGATACATTCGTGTGAATGAATTAGAATGGATCGTATGAATGAGTAAGAATGGATCGTACGAATGAATTAGAATGGATTGTACGAATGAATTAGAATGGATCGTACGAATGAGTAAGAATGGATTATACGAATGAATTAGAATGGATCATGCGAATGAATTTGAATGGATCGTACGAATGAATTAGAATGGATCGTACGAATGAATTAGAATGGATCGTACGAATGAAATAGAATGGATCGTACGAATGAATTAGAATGGATCGTACGAATGAATTAGAATGGATCGTGCGAATGAATTAGAATAGATCGTACGAATGAATTAGAATGGATCGTATGAATGAATTACAATGGATCGTGCGAATGAATTAGAACAGATCGTACGAATGAATTAGAATGGATACATTCGTGCGAATGAATTAGAATGGATCGTACGAATGAATTAGAATGGATCGTGCGAATGAATTAGAATGGATCGTACGAATGAATTAGAATGGATCGTACGAATGAATTAGATTGGATCGTGCGAATGAATTAGAATGGATCGTACGAATGAATTAGAATCGATCGTACGAATGAATTAGAATAGATCGTACAAATGAATTAGAATGGATACATTCGTGCGAATGAATTAGAATGGATCGTACGAATGAATTAGAATGGATCGTGCGAATGAATTAGAATGGATCGTATGAATGAATTAGAATGGATCGTGCGAATGAATTAGAATGGATCGTGCGAATGAATTAGAATGGATCGTGCGAATGAATTAGAATGGATCGTACGAATGAATTAGAATGGATTGTACGACTGAATTAGAATGGATCATACGAATGAATTTGATTGTATCATACGAATGAATTAGAATGGATTGTGTGAATGAATTAGAATAGATCGTACGAATGAATTAGAATGGATCGTAGGAATGAATTAGAATGGATCGTACGAATGAATTAGATTGTATCGTACGAATGAATTAGAATGGATCGTGCGAATGAATTAGAATGGATCGTACGAATGAATTAGAATGGATCGTATGAATGAATTAAAATGGATCGTGCGAATGAATTAGAATAGATCGTACAAATGAATTAGAATGGATACATTCGTGCGAATGAATTAGAATGGATCGTACGAATGAATTAGAATGGATACATTCGTGCGAATGAATTACAATGGATCGTGCGAATGTATCCATTCTACTTCATTCGTACGATCCATTCTAGTTCATTCGTACGATCCATTCTAATTCATTCGTACAATACTATCTAATTCATTCGTATGATCCATTCTAATTCATTCGCACGATCCATTCTAATTCATTCGCATGATCCATTCTAATTCATTCGTATGATCTATTCTAATTCATTCGCACGATCCAATCTAATTCATTCATACGATCCATTCTAATTCATTCGCACGATCCATTCTAATTAATTCGTACGATCCATTCTAATTCATTCGTACGATCCATTCTAATTCATTCGAACGAATGTATCCATTCTAGATCCATTCTAATTCATTCGTACGATACAATCTAATTCATTCGTATGATCCATTCTAATTCAGTCGTACAATCCATTCTAATTCATTCGTACGATCCATTCAAATTCATTTGTATGATCTATTCTAATTCATTCGCACGATCCATTCTAATTCATTCAAAAGATCCATTCTAATTCATTCGCACGATCCATTCTAATTCATTCGTACGATCCCTTCTAATTCATTCGAACGAATGTATCCATTCTAGATCCATTCTAATTCATTCGTACGATCCATTCTAATTCATTTGCACGATCAAATCTAATTCATTTGTACGATCCATTCTAATTCATTCGCACGATCCATTCTAATTCATTCGCACGAATGTATCCATTATAATTTATTCGTATGATCTATTCTAATTCATTCGCATGATCCATTCTAATTCATCCATACGATCCATTCTAATTCATTCGTACGATCCATTCTAATTCATTCGCACGATCCATTCTAATTCATTCGTACGATACAATCTAATTCATTCGTACGATCCATGCTAATTCATTCGCACGAATGTATCCATTCTAATTCATTCGTACGATCCATTCTAATTCATTCGTACGATCCATTCTAATTCATTCGCACGATCCATTCTAATTCATTCGTACGATACAATCTATTTCATTCATACGATCCATTCTATTTCATTCGTACGATCCATTCTAATTCATTTGTATAATACAATCTAATTCATTCGTATGATCCATTCTAATTCAGTCATACAATCCATTAGAATGAATTAGAATGGATCGTACGAATGAATTAGAATGGATCAGACAAATGAATTAGAATGGATCGTGCGAATGAATTAGAATGGATTGTACGAATGATTTAGGATGGATACATTCGTGCGAATGAATTAGAATGGATCGTACGAATGGATCGTGCGAATGAATTAGAATGGATCGTATGAGTGAATTAGAATGGATCGTACGAATGAATTAGAATGGATTGTACGACTGAATTAGAATGGATCATACGAATGAATTAGATTGTATCGTACGGATGAATTAGAATGGATACATTCGTATGAATGAATTAGAATGGATCGTATGAATGAATTAGAATGGATTGTACGAATGAATTATAATGGATTGTGCGAATGAAATAGAATGGATCGTACGAATGAATTAGAATGGATCGTACGAATGAATTAGAATGGATACATTCGTGCGAAAGAATTAGAATGGATCGTACGAATGAGTAAGAATGGATCGTACGAATGAAATAGAATGGATCGTACGAATGAATTTGAATGGATCGTGCGAATGAATTAGAATGGATCATACGAATGAATTAGAATGGATACATTCGTGCGAATGAATTAGAATGGATCATACGAATGAGTAAGAATGGATCGTACGAATGAATTAGAATGGATTGTACGAATGAATTAGAATGGATCGTACGAATGAGTAAGAATGGATCGTACGAATGAAATAAAATGGATCGTACGAATGAAATAGAATTGATCGTACGAATGAATTTGAATGGATCGTGCGAATGAATTAGAATGGATCGTACGAATGAACTACAATGGATCGTACGAATGAAGTAGAATGGATATATTTGTGCGAATGAATTAGAATGGATCGTACGAATAAATTAGAATGGATTGTACGACTGAATTATAATAGATCGTACGAATGAATTAGAATGGATCATGCGAATGAATTAGAATGGACCATACAAATGAATTAGAATGGATTGTACGAATGAATTAGAATGGATCGTATGAATGAATTAGAATGGATCGTATGAATGAATTAGAATGGATCGTGTGAATGAATTAGAATAGATCTTACGAATGAATTAGAATGGATACATTCGTGCGAATGAATAAGAATGGATCGTACGAATGAATTAGAATGGATCGTGCGAATGAATTAGAATGGATCGTACGAATGAATTAGAATGGATATATTCGTGCGAATGAATTAGAATGGATCGTACGAATGAGTAAGAATGGATCGTACGAATGAAATAGAATGGATCGTACGAATGAAATAGAATTGATCGTACGAATGAATTTGAATGTATTCTTACAAATGAATTTGTATGGTTCGTATGAATGAATTAGAATGGATTGTGCGAATGAATTAGAATGGATCGTGCGAATGAATTAGAATTGATCGTACGAATGAATTCGAATGGATACATTCGTGTGAATGAATTAGAATGGATCGTACGAATGAATTAGAATAGATTGTGCGAATGAATTAGAATGGATCGTACAAATGAATTAGAATGGATCGTGCGAATGAATTAGAATAGATACATTCGTTAGAGTAAGAATGGATTGTGCGAATGAGTAAGAATGGATCGTACGAATGAATTAGAATGAATTAGATTGTATCATAAGAATGAATTAGAATGGATCGTGCGAATGAATTAGAATGGATCGTACGAATGAATTAGAATGGATCGTATGAATGAATTAGAATAGATCGTACGAATGAATTAGATTGTATCGTACGAATGAATTAGAATGGATCGTACGAATAAATTAGAATGGATCGTACGAATGAGTAAGAATGGATCATATGAATGAAATAGAATGGATCGTACGAATGAATTTGAATGGATCGTGCGAATGAATTAGAATGGATCGTACAAATGAACTAGAATGGATCGTACGAATGAAGTAGAATGGATACATTCGAGCGAATGAATTAGAATGGATCGTACGAATGAATTAGAATGGATTCGGCTAATTAACTAGAATGGATTAGAATGGATCGTGCGAATGAATTAGAATGGATCGTGCGAATGAATTAGAATAGATTGTGCGAATAAATTAGATTGGATTGTACGAATGAATTAGAATAGATCGTGTGAATGAATTAGAATGGATCGGGCGAATGAATTAGAATAGATCGTATGAATGAATTAGAATGGATCGGGCGAATGAATTAGAATAGATCATACGAATGATTTAGAATGGATACATTCGTGCGAATGAATTAGAATGGATCGTACGAATGAATTAGAATGGATCGTACGAATGAATTAGAATGGATCAAGCGAATGAATTGTTCATTCGTACGAATGAAATAGATCGTATGAATGAATTAGAATGGATAGTACGAATGAATTAGAATCCATTCTAATTCATTAGAACTATCCATTCTACGAATTAGAATGGATCGTGCGATCGTACGTATGAATTAGAATGGATCGTACGAATGAATTAGAATGGATCGTACGAATGAATTAGATTGGATCGTACGAATGAATTAGATTGGATTGTGCGAATGAATTAGAATGGATCGTACGAATGAATTAGAATGGATCGTACGAATGAATTACAATGGATCGTACGAATGAATTAGAATGGATCGTACGAATGAATTAGAATGGATACATTCGTGCGAATGAATTAGAATGGATCGTGCGAATGAATTAGAATGGATCGTGTGAATGAATTAGAATAGATCTTACGAATGAATTAGAATGGATACATTCGTGCGAATGAATTAGAATAGATCGTACGAATGAATTAGAATGGATCGTACGAATGAATTAGAATGGATCATGCGAATGAATTAGAATGGATCGTACGAATGAATTAGAATGAATACATTCTTACAAATGAATTTGTATGGTTCGTATGAATGAATTAGAATGGATTGTGCGAATGAATTAGAATGGATCGTGCGAATGAATTAGAATTGATCGTACGAATGAATTAGAATGGATGCATTCGTGTGAATGAATTATAATGGATCGTACGAATGAATTAGAATAGATTGTGCGAATGAATTAGAATGGATCATACAAATGAATTAGAATGGATCGTGCGAATGAATTAGAATAGATACATTCGTTAGAGTAAGAATGGATTGTGCGAATGAGTAAGAATGGATCGTACGAATGAATTAGAATGAATTAGATTGTATCGTACGAATGAATTAGAATGGATCGTGCGAATGAATTAGAATGGATCGTACGAATGAATTAGAATGGATCGTATGAATGAATTAGAATAGATCGTACGAATGAATTAGATTGTATCGTACGAATGAATTAGAATGGATCTTACGAATGAATTAGAATGGATCGTACGAATGAGTAAGAATGGATCGTATGAATGAAATAGAATGGATAATACGAATGAATTAGAATGGATCGTACGAATGAACTAGAATGGATCGTACGAAGGAAGTAGAATAGATACATTCGAGCGAATGAATTAAAATGGATCGTACGAATGAATTAGAATGAATTAGAATGGATTCGGCTAATTAACTAGAATGGATTAGAATGGATCGTGCGAATGAATTAGAATGGATCGTGCGAATGAATTAGAATAGATTGTGCGAATAAATTAGATTGGATTGTACGAATGAATTAGAATAGATCGTGCGATTGAATTAGGATGGATCGTGCAAATGAATTAGAATGGATCGTATGAATGAATTAGAATGGATCGTGCGAATGAATTAGAATAGATCGTACGAATGATTTAGAATGGATACATTCGTGCGAATGAATTAGAATGGATCGTACGAATGAATTAGAATGGATCGTACGAATGAATTAGAATGGATCAAGCGAATGAATTGTTCATTCGTACAAATGAAATAGATCGTACGAATGAATTAAAATGGATAGTACGAATGAATTAGAATCAATTCTAATTCATTAGAACTATCCATTCTACGAATTAGAATGGATCGTGCGATCGTACGAATGAATTAGAATGGATCGTACGAATGAATTAGAATGGATCGTACGAATGAATTAGATTGGATTGTGCGAATGAATTAGAACGGATCGTACGAATGAATTAGAATGGATCGTACGAATGAATTAGAATGGATCGTACGAATGAATTAGAATGGATACATTCGTGCGAATGAATTAGAATGGATCGTGCGAATGAATTAGAATGGATCGTGTGAATGAATTAGAATAGATCTTACGAATGAATTAGAATGGATACATTCGTGCGAATGAATTAGAATAGATCGTACGAATGAATTAGAATGGATTGTACGACTGAACTAGAATGGATCGTACGAATGAATTAGAATGGATCCTGCGAATGAATTAGAATGGATCGTACGAATGAATTAGAATGAATACATTCTTACAAATGAATTTGTATGGTTCGTATGAATGAATTAGAATGGATTGTGCGAATGAATTAGAATGGATCGTGCGAATGAATTAGAATTGATCGTACGAATGAATTAGAATGGATACATTCGTGTGAATGAATTATAATGGATCGTACGAATGAATTAGAATAGATTGTGCGAATGAATTAGAATGGATCGTACAAATGAATTAGAATGGATCGTGGAATGAATTAGAATAGATACATTCGTTAGAGTAAGAATGGATTGTGCGAATGAGTAAGAATGGATCGTACGAATGAATTAGAATGAATTAGATTGTATCGTACGAATGAATTAGAATGGATCGTGCGAATGAATTAGAATGGATCGTACGAATGAATTAGAATGGATCGTATGAATGAATTAGAATAGATCGTACGAATGAATTAGATTGTATCGTACGAATGAATTGGAATGGATCTTACGAATGAATTAGAATGGATCGTACGAATGAGTAAGAATGGATCGTTGGAATGAAATAGAATGGATCGTACGAATGAATTTGAATGGATCGTGCGAATGAATTAGAATGGATCGTACGAATGAACTAGAATGGATCGTACGAATGAAGTAGAATGGATACATTCGAGCGAATGAATTAGAATGGATCGTACGAATGAATTAGAAAGAATTAGAATGGATTCGGTTAATTAACTAGAATGGATTAGAATGGATCGTGCGAATGAATTAGAATGGATCGTGCGAATGAATTAGAATAGATTGTGCGACTAAATTAGATTGGATTGTACAAATGAATTAGAATAGATCGTGCGAATGAATTAGAATGGATCATGCGAATGAATTAGAATGGATCGTATGAATGAATTAGAATGGATCGTGCGAATGAAATAGAATAGATCGTACGAATGATTTAGAATGGATACATTCGTGCGAATGAATTAGAATGGATCGCACGAATATATTAGAATGGATCATACGAATGAATTAGAATGGATCACGCGAATGAATTAAAATGGATCGTACGATCCATTATAGATCGATTCTAATTCATTCGCACGATTGTACGACTGAATTAGAATGAATTAGAATGGATCGTACAATCTAATTCATTCGTATGATCCATTCTAATTCAGTCGTACAATCCATTCTAATTCATTCGTACGATCCATTCTAATTCAGTCGTACAATCCATTCTAATTCATTCGTATGATCCATTCCAATTCATTCGCACGATCCATTCTAATTCATTCGCACGATCAATTCTAATTCATTCATATGATCCATTCTAATTCATTCGCACGATCCATTCTAATTCATTCGCACGATCCATTCTAATTCATTCGTACGATCCATTCTAATTCATTCGCACGATCCATTCTAATTCATTCGCACGATCCATTCTAATTCATTCGTACGATCCATTCTAATTCCTTCGCACGATCCATTCTAATTCATTCGTACTATCCATTGTAATTCATTCGCACGATCTATTCTAATTCATTCTAATTCTTTCGTACGATCTATTCTTACTCATTCGTACGATCCATTCTTACTCATTCGTACGATCCATTCTAATTCATTCGTACGATAGAATCTAATTCATTCGTACGATCCATTCATTCGTACGATCCATTCTAATTCGGTCATACGATCTATTCTAATTCATTCGTACGATCCATTCTAATTCATTCGTACGATCCATTCTAATTCATTCGTAAGATCCATTCTAATTCATTCGTACGATCCATTCTAATTCATTCGTACGATCCATTCTAATTCATTCGCACGATCCATTCTAATTCATTCGTATGATCCATTCTAATTCATTCGTATGATCCATTCTTACTCATTCGTACGATCCATTCTAATTCATTCGCACGATCCATTCTAATTCATTCATATGATCCATCCTAATTCATTCGTACGATCCATTCTAGTTCATTCGTACGATCCATTCTAATTCATTCGTACGATCCAATCTAATTCATTCGTATGATCCATTCTAATTCAGTCGTACAATCCATTCTAATTCTTTAGTACGATTAGAATGGATCGTACGAATGAATTAGATTGTATCGTACGAATGAATTAGAATGGATCGTGCGAATGAATTAGAATGGATCGTTCTAATTCATACGAATGAAATAGAATGGATTGTGCGAATGAATTAGAATGAATCGTGCGAATGAATTAGAATGGATCATATGAATGAATTAGAATGGATCGTACGAATGAATTAGAATGGATCGTATGGATGAATTAGAATGGATCATGCGAATGAATTAGAATAGATCGTACGAATAAATTATAATGGATACATTTGTGCGAATGAATTAGAATGGATCGTGCGAATGAATTAGAATGGATCGTGCGAGTGAATTATAATGGATCGTACGAATGAATTAGAAAGGATCGTACGAATGAATTAGATTGGATCGTGCGAATGAATTAGAATGGATCGTACGAATGAATTAGAATGGATCGTATGGATGAATTAGAATGGATCATGCGAATGAATTAGAATAGATCGTACGAATAAATTATAATGGATACATTCGTGCGAATGAATTAGAATGGATCGTACGAATGAATTAAAATGGATTGTACGAATGAATTAGAATAGATTCTAATTCTAATTCAGTCGTACGATCCTTTCTAATTCATTCGCACGATCCATTAGTACGAATGAATTAGAATAGATCATACGAATGAATTAGATTGTATCGTACGAATGAATTAGAATGGATCGTACGAATGAATTAGAATGGATACATTCGTGCGAATGAATTAGAATGGATCGTACGAATGAGTAAGAATGGATCGTACGAATGAAATAGAATGGATCGTACGAATGAATTTGAATGGATCTTGCGAATGAATTAGAATGGATCGTACGAATGAACTAGAATGGATTGTACGATCCATTCAAATTCATTCGCACCAATGTATCCATTCTACTTCATTCGTACGATCCATTCTAGTTCATTCGTACGATCCATTCTAATTCATTGCATGATGTAATTTGTACGATCCATTCTAATTCATTCGTAATTAGAATGGATACATTCGTATGAATGAATTAGAATGGATTGTTTGAATGAATTAGAATGGATCGTATGAATGAATTAGAATGGATCGTATGAATGAATTAGAATCGATCGTGTGAATGAATTAGAATAGATCGTACGAATGAATTAGAATGGATACATTCGTGCGAATGAATTAGAATGGATCGTACGAATGAATTAGAATGGATCGTACGAATGAATTAGAATGGATGGTACGAATGAATTAGAATGGATCGTGCGAATGAATTAGAATGGATCGTACGAATGAATTAGAATGGATCGTACGAATGAATTATATGGATCGTACGAATGAATTAGATTGGATACAATCTAATTCATTCGTACGATCGATTCTAATTCATTCGTACGATCCATTCTAATTCATTCGCACGATCCATTCTAATTCATTCGTACGATCCATTCTAATTCATTCGTACGATCCATTCTTACTCATTCATACGATCCATTCTAATTTTTTCGCATGATCCATTCTAATTCATTCATATGATCCATCCTAATTCATTCGTACGATCCATTCTAATTCATTCGCACGATCCATTCTAATTCATTCCTACGATACAATCTAATTCATTCATATGATCCATTCTAATTCAGTCGTACAATCCATTCTAATTCATTCGTACGATCCATTCTAATTCATTCGCACGATCCATTCTAATTCATTCGCACGATCCAATCTAATTCATTCATGCGATCCATTCTAATTCATTCACATGATCCATTCTAATTTATTCGTACGATCCATTCTAATTCATTCGCACGAATGTATCCATTCTAATTCATTCATACGATCTATTCTAATTCATTCGTACGATCCATTCTAATTCATTCGTACAATCCATTCTAATTCATTCGCACGAATATATCCATTCTAATACATTCGCACGATCCATTCTAATTCATTCGTACGATCCATTCTAATACATTCGTACGATCCATTATAATTCATTCGTACGATACAATCTAATTCATTCGTACGATACAATCTAATTCAGTCGTACAATCCATTCTAATTCATTCGTACGATCCATTCTAATTCATTCGCACGATCCATTCTAATTCATTCGCACGATCAATTCTAATTCATTCATATGATCCACTCTAATTCATTCACATGATCCATTCTAATTCATTCGTACGATCCATTCTAATTCATTCGCACGAATGTATCCATTCTTATTCATTCGTAAGATCTATTCTAATTCATTCGTATGATCCATTCTAATTCATTCGTACGATCCATTCTAATTCATTCGCACGATCCAATCTAATTCATTCGTACGATCCATTCTAATTCATTCGTACGATCCATTCTAATTCATTCGCATGATCTATTCTAATTCATTCGCACGATCCATTTTAATTCATTCGCACGATCTATTCTAATTCATTCGTACGATCCGTACGATCCATTCTAATTCAGTCGTACGATCCATTCTAATTCATTCGTACGATCTATTCTAATTCGTTCGTACGATCCATTCTAATTCATTCGCACGATCCATTCTAATTCATTCGCACGATCAATTCTAATTCATTCATATGATCCATTCTAATTCATTCGCACGATCAATTCTAATTCATTCATATGATCCATTCTAATTCATTCGCATGATCCATTCTAATTCATTCGTACGATCCATTCTAATTCATTCGCATGAATGTATCCATTCTAATTCATTCGTACGATCTATTTTAATTCAGTCGTACGATCCATTCTAATTCATTCGCACGATCCAATCTAATTCATTCGTACGATCCATTCTAATTCATTCGTACGATCCATTCTAATTCATTCGCACGATCCATTCTAATTCATTCGCACGATCCATTCTAATTCATTCGCACGATCCATTCTAATTCATTCGCACGATCCATTCTAATATATTCGTTCGAATGAAATAGAATGGATCGTACGAATGAATTAGATTGTATCGTGCGAATGAATTAGAATGGATCGTACGAATGAATTAAATGGATCGTACGAATGAATTAGATTGGATACATTCTAATTCATTCGTATGATCCATTCTAATTCATTCGCACAATCTATTCTAATTCATTCGTACGATCCATTCTAATTCATTAACACGATCCATTCTAATTCATTCGAAAGATCCATTCTAATTCATTCGTACGATCCATTCTAATTCATTCGCACGATCCAATCAAATTCATTCATATGATCCATTCTAATTTATTCGTACGATCCATTCTAATTCATTCGCACGATCCATTCTAATTCATTCGTACGATCCATTCTAATTCATTCGCACGATCCATTCTAATTCATTCATACGATCCATTATAATTCATTCATACGATCCATTCTAATTCATTCGCACGATCCATTCTAATTCATTCGTACGATACAATCTAATTCATTCGTACGATCCATTCTAATTCATTCGTACGATCCATTGTAATTCATTCGTACTATCCATTCTAATTCATTCGCACGATCCATTCTAATTCATTCGTACGATACAATCTAATTCATTCGTATGATCCATTCTAATTCAGTCGTACAATCCATTCTAATTCATTCGTACGATCCATTCTAATTCATTCGCACGATCCATTCTAATTCATTCGCACGATCAATTCTAATTCATTCATATGATCCATTCTAATTCATTCGCACGATCCATTCTAATTCATTTGTACGATCCATTCTAATTCATTCGCACGAATGTATCCATTCTAATTCATTCGTACGATCTATTCTAATTCAGTCGTACGATCGATTCTAATTCATTCGTATGATCCATTCTAATTCATTCGCATGATCCAATCTAATTCATTCGTACGATCCATTCTAATTCATTCGTACGATACAATCTAATTCATTCGTACGATCCATTCTAATTCATTCGTACGATCTATTGTAATTCATTCTCACGATTCATTCTAATTCATTCATACATCCATTCTTATTCATTCGTACGATCTATTCTAATTCATTCGCACGATCCATTCAAATTCATTCGTATGATACATTCTAATTCATTCGCATGAATGTATCCATTCTAATTCACTCGTACGATCTATTCTAATTCATTCGCACGATCTATTCTAATTCATTCATACGATCCATTCTAATTCATTCATACAATCCATTCTAATTCTTTCGCACGAATGTATCCATTCTAATTCAGTCGTACGAATGAAATAGAATGGATCATACGAATGAATTTGAATGAATTAGAATGGATTGTGCGAATGAATTAGAATGGATCGTATGAATGAATTAGAATAGATCATATGATCTATTAGATTGTACGATCCATTCTAATTCATTCATAGAATGGATCGTACGAATGAACTACAATGGATCGTACGAATGAATTAGAATGGATCGTACGAATGAATTAGAATCGATCGTACGAATGAATTAGAATGGATGTATGAATGAATTAGAATGGATCGTGCGAATGAATTACAATAGATCGTACGAATGAATTAGAATGGATCGTACGAATGAATTAGATTGTATTGTACGAATTAGAATGGATACATTCGTATGAATGAATTAGATTGTAGAATGAATTAGAATGGATCGTACGAATGAATTAGAATGGATCGTACGAATGAATTAGAATGGATCGTGCGAATGAATTAGAATGGATCGTGCGAATGAAGTAGAATGGATCGTACGAATGAATTAGAATGGATCGTACGAATGAATTAGATTGGATCGTGCGAATGAATTAGAATGGATCGTATGAATGAATTAGAATAGATCGTACGAATGAATTAGAATAGATCGTATGAATGAATTAGAATGGATACCTTCGTGCGATCCATTCTAATTCATTCGCACGATCCAATCTAATTCATTCGCACGATCAATTCTAATTCATTCATATGATCCATTCTAATTCATTCGCACGATCCATTCTAATTCATTCGTACGATCCATTCTAATTCATTCGCATGATCAATTCTAATTCATTCATATGATCCATTCTAATTCATTCGCACGATCCATTCTAATTCATTCGTACGATCATTCTAATTCATTAGAATAGATCGTACGAATGAATTAGAATGGATCGTATTAATGAATTAGAATGGATCATGCGAATGAATTAGAATAGATTGTACGAATGAATTAGAATGGATACATTCATGCGAATGAATTAGAATGTATCGTACGAATGAATTAGAATGGATCGTGCGAATGAATTAGAATGGATCGTACGAATGAATTAGAATTGATCGTACGAATGAATTAGAATGGATCGTGCGAATGAATTAGAATGGATCGTACGAATGAATTAGAATAGATCGTACGAATGAATTAGAATGGATACATTCGTGCGAATGAATTAGAATGGATTGTACGAATGAATTAGAATGGATCGTGCGAATGAATTAGAATTGATCATGCGAATGAATTAGAATAGATCGTACGAATGAATTAGAATGGATCGTATGAATGAATTACAATGGACGCGCGAATGAATTAGAATAGATCGTACGAATGAATTAGAATGGATCGTGCGAATGAATTAGAATGGATCGTATGAATGAATTAGAATGGATCGTACGAATGAATTAGAATAGATTGTACGACTGAATTAGAATGGATCATATGAATGAATTAGATTGTATCATAGGAATGAATTAGAATGGATCGTGCGAATGAATTAGAATGGATCATATGAATGAATTAGAATTGATCGTGCGAATGAATTAGAATGGATCGAGCGAATGAATTAGAATGGATCGTACGAATGAATTAGAATGGATCCATTCTAATTCATTCGCACGAATGTATCCATTCTAATTCATACGATACCATCTAATTCATTACCACGATCCATTAGAATGAATTAGAATGAATTAGAATGGATCAAACGAATGAATTAGAATGGATCGTTCGAATGAATTAGATTGTATCGTATGAATGAATTAGAATGTATCATACAAATGAATTAGAATTGATCGTACGAATGAATTAGAATGGATCGCACGAAGGTATCTATTCTAATTCATTCATACGATCTATTCTAATTCATTCGCACGAATGTATCCATTCTAATTCATGCGTACGATCCATTCTAATTCATTCGCACGATCCAATCTAATTCATTTGTACGATCCATTCTAATTCATTCGTACGATCCATTCTAATTCATTCGCACGATCCATTCTAATTCATTCGCACGATCCAATCTAATTCATTCGTACGATCCATTCTAATTCATTCGTACGATACAATCTAATTCATTCGTACGATCCATTCTAATTCATTCGTACGATCTATTGTAATTTATTCGCACGATCCATTCTAATTCATTCATAAATCCATTCTAATTCAGTCGTACGATCCATTCTAATTCATTCGCACGATCCATTCAAATTCATTCATACGATACATTCTAATTCATTCGCACGAATGTATCCATTCTAATTCATTCGTACGATCTATTCTAATTCATTCGTACGATCGATTCTAATTCATTCGTACTATCCATTCTAATTCATTCGCACGATCCAATCTAATTCATTCGTACGATCTATTCTAATTCATTCGTACGATCCATTCTAATTCATTAGCACGATCCATTCTAATTCATTCGTACGATCCATTCTAATTCATTCGTACGATCTATTGTAATTCATTCGTACGATCAATTCTAATTCATTCGTACGATCTATTCTAATTCATTTATACGATCTATTCTAATTCATTCGTACGATCCATTCTAATTCATTCGCATGATCCATTCTAATTCATTCGTACGATCCATTCTAATTCATTCGTACTATCCATTCTTATTCATTCGCACGATCCATTCTAATTCATTCGTACGATACAATCTAATTCATTCGTATGATCCATTCTAATCCATTCGTACGATCCATTCTAATTCATACGATTCATTCGCACGAATGTATCCATTCTAATTCGTTCGTACGATCTATTCTAATTCATTCGCATGATCCATTCTAATTCATTCGTGCGATTGTAATTCATTCGTACTATCCATTCTAATCCATTCTAGTTCATTCGTACCATTCTAATACATTCTAATTCATTCGCACGAATGGATCGTACGAATGAACTACAATGGATCGTACGAATGAATTAGAATGGATCGTACGAATGAATTAGAATGGATCATATGAATGAATCGTACGAATGAATTAGAATGGATCCATTCGTATGATCCAATCTAATTCATTCGCACGATCGTACGAATGAATTAGAATGGATCATGCGAATGAATTAGAATGGATCGTACGAATGAATTAGAATAGATCGTACAAATGAATTGGAATCGATCGTACGACTGAATTAGAATAGATCGTACGAATGTATCCATTCTAATTCATTCGTACGATCTATCCATTCTAATTCATTCGCACGAATGTATCCATTCTAATTCATTCGTACGATCCATTCTTACTCATTCGTACGATCCATTCTAATTCATTCGCACGAATGTATCCATTCTAATTCATTCGTACGATCTATTCTAATGGAGTCGTACAATCCATTCTAATTCATTTGTACGATCCATTATAATTCATTCGTACGATCCATTCTAATTAGAATGGATCGTGCGAATGAATTAGAATGGATCATATGAATGAATTAGAATTGATCGTGCGAATGAATTAGAATGGATCGTGCGAATGAATTAGAATCGATCGTACGAATGAATTAGAATGGATTGTACGACTGAATTAGAATGGATCATACGAATGAATTAGATTGTATCGTACGAATGAATTAGAATGGATCGTGCGAATGAATTAGAATGGATAGTACGAATGAATTAGAATGGATAGTACGAATGAATTAGAATGGATCGTACGAATGAATTAGATTGTATCGTACGAATGAATTAGAATGGATCGTGCGAATGAATTAGAATGGATCGTACAAATGAATTAGAATGGATCGTGCGAATGAATTAGAATAGATCGTACGAATGAATTAGAATGGATCGTACGAATGAATTATATTGGATCGTGCGAATGAATTAGAATGGATCATACGAATGAATTAGAATCGATCGTACGACTAAATTAGAATAGATCGTACGAATGAATTAGAATGGATACATTCGTGTGAATTAATTAGAATGGATCGTACGAATGAATTAGAATGGATCGTGCGAATGAATTAGAATGGATCATATGAATGAATTAGAATTGATCGTGCGAATGAATTAGAATGGATACATTCGTGCGAATGAATTAGAATGGATTGTACGAATGAATTAGAATGGATCATACAAATGAATTAGAATAGATCGTATGAATGAATTAGAATGGATACATTCGTGCGAATGAATTAGAATGGATCGTACGAATGAATTAGAATGGATCGTGCGAATGAATTAGAATGGATCATGCGAATGAATTAGAATTGATCGTACGAATGAATTAGAATGGATTGTACGAATGAATTATAATGGATCGTACGAATGAATTAGAATGGATCGTACGAATGAATTAGAATGGATCGTGCGAATGAATTAGAATAGATCGTACGAATGAATTAGAATGGATGTACGAATGAATTAGAATGGATCGTACGAATGAATTAGATTGGATCGTGTGAATGAATTAGAATGGATCGTATGAATGAATTAGAATAGATCGTATGAATGGATTAGAATAGATCGTATGAATGAATTAGAATGGATACCTTCGTGCGATCCATTCTAATTCATTCGCACGATCCAATCTAATTCATTCGCACGATCAATTCTAATTCATTCATATGATCCATTCTAATTCATTCGCACGATCCATTCTAATTCATTCGTACGATCCATTCTAATTCATTCGCACGATCCATTCTAATTCATTCGCACGATCAATTCTAATTCATCATATGATCCATTCTAATTCATTCGCACGATCCATTCTAATTCATTCGTACGATCATTCTAATTCATTAGAATAGATCGTATGAATGAATTAGAATGGATCGTATTAATGAATTAGAATGGATCATGCGAATGAATTAGAATAGATCGTACGAATGAATTAGAATGGATATATTCGTGCGAATGAATTAGAATGGATCGTACGAATGAATTAGAATGGATCGTGCGAATGAATTAGAATGGATCGTACGAATGAATTAGAATTGATCGTACGAATGAATTAGAATGGATCGTGCGAATGAATTAGAATGGATCGTACGAATGAATTAGAATAGATCGTATGAATGAATTAGAATGGATACATTCGTGCGAATGAATTAGAATGGATCGTACGAATGAATTAGAATGGATCGTGCGAATGAATTAGAATTGATCATGCGAATGAATTAGAATAGATCGTACGAATGAATTTGAATGGATCGTATGAATGAATTACAATGGATCGCGCGAATGAATTAGAATAGATCGTACGAATGAATTAGAATGGATTGTGCGAATGAATTAGAATGGATCGTATGAATGAATTAGAATGGATCGTACGAATGAATTAGAATAGATTGTACGACTGAATTTGAATGGATCATATGAATGAATTAGATTGTATCGTAGGAATGAATTAGAATGGATCGTGCGAATGAATTAGAATGGATCATATGAATGAATTAGAATTGATCGTGCGAATGAATTAGAATGGATCGTGCGAATGAATTAGAATGGATCGTACGAATGAATTAGAATGGATCCATTCTAATTCATTCGCACGAATGTATCCATTCTAATTCATACGATACAATCTAATTCATTACCACGATCCATTAGAATGAATTAGAATGAATTAGAATGGATCACACGAATGAATTAGAATGGATCGTTCGAATGAATTAGATTGTATCGTACGAATGAATTAGAATGTATCATACAAATGAATTAGAATGGATCGTACGAATGAATTAGAATGTATCGCACGAAGGTATCTATTCTAATTCATTCATACGATCTATTCTAATTCATTCGCACGAATGTATCCATTCTAATTCATTCGTACGATCCATTCTAATTCATTCGCACGATCCAATCTAATTCATTCGTACGATCCATTCTATTTCATTCGTACGATCCATTCTAATTCATTCGCACGATCCATTCTAATTCATTCGCACGATCCAATCTAATTCATTCGTACGATCCATTCTAATTCATTCGTACGATACAATCTAATTCATTCGTACGATCCATTCTAATTCATTCGTATGATCTATTGTAATTCATTCGCACGATCCATTCTAATTCATTCATACATCCATTCTAATTCAGTCGTACGATCCATTCTAATTCATTCGCACGATCCATTCAAATTCATTCGTACGATACATTCTAATTCATTCGCACGAATGTATCCATTCTAATTCATTCGTACGATCTATTTTAATTCATTCGTACGATCGATTCTAATTCATTCGTATGATCCATTCTAATTCATTCGCACGATCTAATCTAATTTATTCGTACGATCCATTCTAATTCATTCGTATGATCCATTCTAATTCATTCGCACGATCAATTCTAATTCATTCGTACGATCCATTCTAATTCATTTGTACGATCTATTCTAATTCATTCGTACGATCCATTCTAATTCATTCACATGATCCATTCTAATTCATTCGTACGATCCATTCTAATTCATTCGTACTATCCATTCTAATTCATTCGCACGATCCATTCTAATTTATTCGTACGATACAATCTAATTCATTCGTATGATCCATTCTAATCCATTCGTACGATCCATTCTAATTCATACGATTCATTCGCACGAATGTATCCATTCTAATTCATTCGTACGATCTATTCTAATTCATTCGCATGATCCATTCTAATTCATTCGTGCGATTGTATTCATTCGTACTATCCATTCTAATCCATTCTAGTTCATTCGTACCATTCTAATTCATTCTAATTCATTCGCACGAATGGATCGTACGAATGAACTACAATGGATCGTACGAATGAATTAGAATGGATCGTACGAATGAATTAGAATGGATCATATGAATGAATCGTACGAATGAATTAGAATGGATCATATGAATGAATCGTACAAATGAATTAGAATGGATCCATTCGTATGATCCAATCTAATTCATTCGCACGATCGTACGAATGAATTAGAATGGATCATGCGAATGAATTAGAATGGATCGTACGAATGAATTAGAATAGATCGTACAAATGAATTAGAATCGATCGTACGACTGAATTAGAATAGATCGTACGAATGTATCCATTCTAATTCATTCGTACGATCTATCCATTCTAATTCATTCGCACGAATGTATCCATTCTAATTCATTCGTACGATCCATTCTTACTCATTCGTACGATCCATTCTAATCCATTCGCACGAATGTATCCATTCTAATTTATTCGTACGATCTACTCTAATTCAGTCGTACAATCCATTCTAATTCATTCGTACGATCCATTCTAATTCATTCGTACGATCCATTCTAATTAGAATGGATCGTACGAATGAATTAGAATGGATCATATGAATGAATTAGAATTGATCGTGCGAATGAATTAGAATGGATCGTACGAATGAATTAGAATGGATTGTACGACTGAATTAGAATGGATCATACAAATGAATTAGATTGTATTGTACTAATGAATTAGAATGGATCGTGCGAATGAATTAGAATGGATAGTACGAATGAATTAGAATGGATCGTACGAATGAATTAGAATGGATCGTACGAATGAATTAGATTGTATCGTACAAATGAATTAGAATGGATCGTGCGAATGAATTAGAATGGATCGTATGAATGAATTAGAATGGATCGTGCGAACGAATTAGAATGGATCGTACGAATGAATTAGAATGGATCGTACGAATGAATTAGATTGGATCGTGCGAATGAATTAGAATGGATCATACGAATGAATTAGAATCGATCGTACGACTGAATTAGAATAGATCGTACGAATGAATTAGAATGGATACATTCGTGCGAATGAATTAGAATGGATCGTACGAATGAATTAGAATGGATCGTGCGAATGAATTAGAATGGATCATATGAATGAATTAGAATTGATCGTGCGAATGAATTAGAATGGATACATTCGTGCGAATGAATTAGAATGGATCGTACGAATGAATTTGAATGGATCATACAAATGAATTAGAATAGATCATATGAATGAATTAGAATGGATACATTCGTGCGAATGAATTAGAATGGATCGTACGATTGAATTAGAATGAATCGTGCGAATGAATTAGAATGGATCATGCGAATGAATTAGAATTGATCGTATGAATGAATTAGAATGGATCGTACGAATGAATTATAATGGATCGTACGAATGAATTAGAATGGATCGTGCGAATTAATTAGAATGGATCGTGTGAATGAATTAGAATAGATCGTACGAATGAATTAGAATGGATGTATGAATGAATTAGAATGGATCGTGCGAATGAATTACAATAGATCGTACGAATGAATTAGAATGGATCGTACGAATGAATTAGAATGGATCGTGCGAATGAATTAGAATGGATCGTACGAATGAATTAGAATGGATCGTACGAATGAATTAGATTGGATCGTGCGAATGAATTAGAATGGATCGTACGATTGAATTAGAATCGATCGTACGAATGAATTAGAATAGATCGTACGAATGAATTAGAATGGATACATTCGTGCGAATGAATTAGAATGTATCGTACGAATGAATTTGAATGGATCGTGCGAATGAATTAGAATGGATCGTACGACTGAATTAGAATGGATGTATGAATGAATTAGAATGGATCGTGCGAATGAATTACAATAGATCGTATGAATGAATTAGAATGGATCGTACGAATGAATTAGATTGTATCGTACGAATGAATTAGACTGGATCGTACGAATGAATTAGATTGGATCGTGTGAATGAATTAGAATGGATCGTACGAATGAATTAGAATCGATCGTACGACTGAATAAGAATAGATCGTACGAATGAATTAGAATGGATACATTCGTGCGAATGGATTAGAATGGATCATACGAATGAATTAGAATGGATCGTGCGAATGAATTAGAATGGATCATATGAATGAATTAGAATTGATCCATTCGTATGATCCAATCTAATTCATTTGTACGTTCTATTCTAATTCATTCTACTTCATTCGTACGACCCATTCTAGTTCATTCGTACGATCCATTCTAATTCATTCGTACGATACAATCTAATTCATTCGTATGATCCATTCTAATTCAGTCATACAATCTATTCTAATTCATTCGTACGATTCATTCTAATTCATTTGTACGATCTATTCTAATTCATTCGCACGATCCATTCTAATTCATTCATACGATCCATTCTAATTCATTCGCACGATCCATTCTAATTCATTTGTACGATCCTTTCCAATTCATTCGAACGAATGTATCCATTCTAGATCCATTCTAATTCATTCGTACGATCCATTCTAATTCATTCGCACGATCCATTCAAATTCATTCGTACGATCCATTCTATTTCATTCGTACGATCCATTCTATTTCATTCGTACGATACAATCTAATTCATTCGTATGATCCATTCTAATTCATTCGTACGATCCATTCTAATTAATTCGCACGATCCATTCTAATTCATTCATACGATCCATTCTAATTTATTCGCACGAATGTATCCATTCTAATTCATTCGTATGATCTATTCTAATTCATTCGCGCGATCCATTGTAATTCATTCATACGATCCATTCTAATTCATTCGTACGATCTATTCTAATTCATTAGCATGATCAATTCTAATTCATTCGCATGATCCATTCTAATTCATTCATACGATCCATTCTAATTCATTCGCACGAATGTATCCATACTAATTCATTCGTACGATGTATTCTAATTCATTCGTACGATCCATTCTAATTCATTCGTACGATCCATTCTAATTCATTCGTATGATTCATTCTAATTCATTCGTACGATCCATTCTAATTCATTTGCACGATCCATTCTAATTCATTCGTACGATCCATTCTAGTTCATTCGCACGATCCATTCTAATTCATTCGTACGATACAATCTAATTCATTCGTACGATCCATTCTAATTCATTCGCACGATCCATTCTAATTCATTCGCACAATCTATTCTAATTCATTCGCACGATCCATTCTAATTCATTCGTACGATCCATTCTAATTCATTCGCACGATCCATTCTAATTCATTCATACGATCCATTCTAATTCATTGGCATGATCCATTCTAATTCATTCGTACGATCCATTCTAATTCATACGATACATGCGAAAGAACTAGAATTAGAATGGATCGTACGAATAAGTAAGAATGGATCGTACAAATGAATTAGATTGGATCGTGCGAATGAATTAGAATGGATCGTACGAATGAATTAGAATCGATCGTACGACTGAATTAGAATAGATCGTACGAATGAATTAGAATGGATACATTCGTGCGAATTAGAATAAATTTGTACGATCATTCTAATGAACTAGAATGGATCGTATGAATGAATCAAAATGGATCGTGCGAATGAATTAGAATGGATCGTACGAATGAATTAGAATGGATCGTGCGAATGAATTAGAATGGATTGTGCGAATGAATTAGAATGGATCGTACGAATGAATTAGACTGGATCGTGCGAGTGAATTAGATTGGATCGTGCGAATGAATTAGAATAGATCGTACGATCCATTCTAATACATTCGTACGATCCATTCTAATTCATTCGTACAATCCATTCTAATTCATTCGTACGATCCATTCTAATTTATTCGTACGATCCATTCTAATTCATTCGCACGATCCATTCTAATTCATTCGCACGATCCATTCTAATTCATTCGTACTATCTATTCTAATTCATTCGCACGAATGTATCCATTCTAATTCATTCATACGATCTATTCTAATTCATTCGTACGATCCATTCTAATTCATTCATACGATCCATTCTAATTTATTCGCACGATCCATTCTAATTCATTCGCACGATCCATTCTAATTCATTCGCACGATCCATTCTAATTCATTCGTACGATCCATTCTAATTCATTCGCACGATCCATTCTAATTCATTCGTACGATACAATCTAATTCATTCGTACGATCCATTCTAATTCATTCGTACGATCCATTCTAATTCATTCGTACTATCCATTCTAATTCATTCGCACGATCCATTCTAATTCATTCGTACGATACAATCTAATTCATTCGTATGATCCATTCTAATTCAGTCGTACAATCCATTCTAATTCATTCGTACGATCCATTCTAATTCATTCACACGATCCATTCTAATTCATTCGCACGATACAATGAATGGATCGTACGAATGAATTAGAATGGATCGTACGAATGAATTAGAATGAATATATTCGTATGATCCAATCTAATTCATATGAATTAGAATAGATCATGCGTAGAATGAATTAGAATGGATCGTACGAATGAATTAGAATGGATCCATTCGTATGATCCAATCTACTTCATTCGCACGATCAAATCTAATTCATTTGTACGATCCATTCTAATTCATTCGTACGATCCATTCTAATTCATTCGCACGATCCATTCAAATTCATTTGCACGATCCATTCTAATTCATTCGCACGATCCATTCTAATTCATTCGTACGATCCATTCTAATTCATTCGCACGATCCATTATAATTCATTCGTACGATACAATCTAATTCATTAACACGATCCATTCTAGTTCATTCGTACGATCCATTCTAATTCATTCGCACGATCCATTCTAATTCATTCGGACGATACAATCTAATTCATTCGTACGATCCATTCATTCGTACGATCCATTCTAATTCATTCATACGATCTATTCTAATTCATTCGTACGATCCATTCTAATTCATTCGTACGATCCATTCTAATTCATTCGTACGATCCATTCTAATTCATTCGCACAATCCAATCTAATTCATTCGTACGATCCATTCTAATTCATTCGCACGATCCATTCTAATTCATTCGCACGATCCATTCTAATTCATTCGCACGAATGTATCCATTCTAATTCATTTGTTCGATCTATTCTAATTCATTCGCAAGATCCATTCTAATTCATTCATACGATCCATTCTAATTCATTCGTACGATCCATTCTAATTCATTCGCACGATCCATTCTAATTCGTTCGTACGATCCATTGTAATTCATTCGTACGATCCATTCTAATTCATTCGTACGATCCATTCTAATTCATTCGCACGATCGATTCTAATTCATTCATATGATCCATTCTAATTCATTCGCACGATCCATTCTAATTCATTCGTACGATCCATTCTAATTCATTCGCACGAATGTATCCATTCTAATTCATTCGTACGATCTATGCTAATTCAGTCGTACGATCGATTCTAATTCATTCGTACGATCCATTCTAATTCATTGGCACGATCCAATCTAATTCATTCGTACGATCCATTCTAATTCATTCGTACGATCCATTCTAATTCGTTCGCACGATCCATTCTAATTCATTCGTACAATCCATTCTAATTCATTCGCACGAATGTATCCATTCTAATTAATTCGTACGATCCATTCTAATTCATTCGCACGATCTATTCTAATTCATTCATACGATCCATTCTAATTCATTCATACAATCCATTCTAATTCTTTCGCACGAATGTATCCATTCTAATTCATTCGTACGATCCATTCTAATTCATTCGCACGATCCATTCTAATTCATTCGTACGATACATTCTAATTCATTCGCACGAATGTATCCATTTTAATTCCTTCGTACGATCTATTATAATTCATTCGCACGATCCATTCTAATTCATTCATACGATCCATTCTAATTCATTAGTACGATCCATTCTAATTCATTCGCACTATCCATTCTAATTCATTCGTACGATCCATTCTAGTTCATTCGTACGATCCATTCTATGAATGAATTAGAATGGATCGTACAATCTAATGGATCATACGATCTATTCTAATTCATTCATATGATCCATTCTAATTCATTCGCACGATCCATTCTATTCTAATTCATTCATACGATCTATTCTAATTCATTCGCACGAATGTATCCATTCTAATTCATTCGTATGATCCATTAGAATGGTTCGTATGAATGGATTAGAATGGATACATTCAATCTAATTCATTCGTACGAATGGATTCTAAATAGATTGGAATGGATACATTCATTAGAATGGATCGTGCGAATGAATTAGAATGGATCGTACAAATGAATTAGAATTGATCGTGCGAATGAATTAAAATAGATCGTGTGAATAAATTAGAATGGATCGTACGAATGAATTAGATTGGATCGTGCGAATGAATTAGATTGGATCATACGAATGAGTTAGAATGGATCGTACGAATGAATTAGAATGGATCGTAAGAATGAATTAGAATGGATCGTACGTATGAATTAGAATGGATCGTGCGAATGAATTAGAATGGATCGTGCGAATAATTTAGAATGGATCGTACGAATGAATTAGAATGGATCGTACGAATGAACTAGATTGGATCGTGCGAATGAATTAGAATGGATCGTACGAATGAATTAGAATGGATCGTACGAATGAATTAGAATGGATCGTACGAATGAATTAGAATGGATCGTACGAATGAATTAGATTGTATCGTACGAATGAATTAGAATGGATCGTGCGAATGAATTAGAATGGATCGTACGAATGAATTAGAATGGATCGTGCGAATGAATTAGAATGGATCGTGCGAATGAATTAAAATAGATCGTGTGAATGAATTAGAATGGATCGTACGAATGAATTAGAATGGATCGTACGAATGAATTAGATTGGATCGTGCGAATGAATTAGAATGGATCGTACGAATGAATTAGAATGGATCGTACGAATGAATTAGAATAGATCTTACGAATGAATTAGAATGGATACATTCGTGCGAATGAATTAGAATGGATCGTACGAATGAATTAGAATGGATCGTGTGAATGAATTAGATTGTATCGCACGAATGAATTAGAATGGATCGTGCGAATGAATTAGAATGGATCGTACGAATGAATTAGAATGGATCGTGCGAATGAATTAGAATGGATCGTGCGAATGAATTAGAATGGATCGTACGAATGAATTAGATTGGATCGTGCGAATGAATTAGAATGGATCGTACGAATGAATTAGAATGGATCGTACGAATGAATTAGAATAGATCTTTCGAATGAATTAGAATGGATACATTCGTGCGAATGAATTAGAATGGATCGTACGAATGAATTAGAATGGATCCATTCATATGATCTAATCTAATTCATTCGCACGAATGTATCCATTCTAATTCATTCGTACGATCCATTCTAATTCATTCGCACGATCCATACTAATTCATTCGTACGATCCATTCTAATTCATTTACATGAATGTATCTATTCTAATTCATTTGTATGATCCATTCTAATTCATTCGCACGATCCATTCTAATTCATTTGCACGATCCATTCTAATTCATTCACATGATCCATTCTAATTCATTCGCACGATCCATTCTAATTCATTCGTACGATCCATTCTAATTCATTTGTACGATCCATTCTAATTCATTCGCACGAATGTATCCATTCTACTTCATTCGTACGATCCATTCTAGTTCATTTGTACGATCCATTCTAATTCATTCGCACGATCCATTCAAATACATTCATGTGAATTAATTAGAATGGATCGTACGAATGAGTAAGAATGGATCGTACGAATGAATTAGAATGGATACATTCGTGCGAATGAATTAGAATGGATCGTACGAATGAATTAGAATGGATCGTGTGAATGAATTAGATTGGATCGTGCGAATGAATTAGAATGGATCGTACGAATGAATTAGAATAGATCATACGAATGAATTAGAATGGATCGTACGAATGAATTAGAATGGATCGTACGAATGAATTAGAATGGATTGTACGACTGAATTAGAATGGATCGTACGAATGAAATAGAATGGATCGTACGAATGAAATAGAATGGATCATACGAATGATCCAATCCTAATTCATTCGTACGATCCATTCTAATTCATTCGCATGATCCATTCTAATTCATTCGTACGATACAATCTAATTCATACGTATGATCCATTCTAATTCAGTCGTACAATCCTTTCTAATTCATTCATACGAACCATTCTAATCGATCGTACAAATGAATTAGAATTGATACATTCGTACGAATGAATTAGAAGGGATCATACGAATGAATTAGAATGGATCATACGAATGAATTAGAATGGATCGTACGTATGAATTAGAATGGATACATTCGTGTGAATGAATTAGAATGGATCGTACGAATGAGTAAGAATGGATCGTACGAATGAATTAGAATGGATACATTCGTGCGAATGAATTAGAATGGATCGTACGAATGAGTTAGAATGGATCGTGTGAATGAATTAGATTGGATCGTGCGAATGAATTAGAATGGATCGTACGAATGAATTAGAATAGATCGTACGAATGAATTAGAATGGATCATACGAATGAATTAGAATGGATCGTACGAATGAATTAGAATGGATTGTACGACTGAATTAGAATGGATCGTACGAATGAAATAGAATGGATCGTACAAATGAAATAGAATGGATCGTACGAATGAATTTGAATGGATCGTGCGAATGAATTAGAATGGATCGTACTAATGAACTAGAATGGATCGTACGAATGAAGTAGAATGGATACATTCGTGCGAATGAATTAGAATGGATCGTACAAATGAATTAGAATAGATCGTACGAATGAATTAGAATAGATCGTGCGAATGAATTAGAATGGATCGTGCGAATGAATTAGAATGGATTGTACGACTGAATTAGAATGGATCGTACGAATGAATTAGAATCGATCGTACGAATGAATTAGAATGGATTGTACGAATGAATTAGAATGGATACATTCGTGCGAATGAATTAGAATGGATCGTACAATAGATCGTACGAATAAATTATAATGGATCGTACGAATGAATTAGAATGGATCATGCGAATGAATTAGAATGGATCGTACGAATAAATTAGAATGGATCGTACGAATGAATTAGATTGGATCGTGCGAATGAATTAGAATGGATCGTACGACTGAATTACAATAGATCGTACGAATAAATTTGAATGGATACATTCGTGCGAAAGAATTAGAATGGATCGTACGAATGAATTAGAATGGATCGTGCGAATGAATTAGAATGGATCATATGAATGAATTAGAATGGATCGTGCGAATGAATTAGAATGGATCATACGAATGAATTAGAATGGATCGTGCGAATGAATTAGAATGGATCGTACGAATGAATTATAATGGATCGTACGAATGAATTAGATTGGATCGTACGAATGAATTAGAATAGATCGTACGAATGAATTATTATGGATCGTACGAGTGAATGGATCCATTCTAATTCATTCGTACGATGCATTCTAATTCAGTCGTACGATCCATTCTAATTCATTCATACGAACCATACAAATTCATTCGTAAGAATATATTCATTCTAATTCATTCGTACGATCCATTCTAATTCATTCGCATGATCCAATCTAATTCATTCGTATGATCCATTCTAATTCAGTCGTACAATCCATTCCAATTCATTCGTACGATCCATTCTAATTCATTCACACGATCCATTCTAATTCATTCGTACGATCCATTCTAATTCATTCGTACGATCCATTATAATTCATTCGTACGATCCATTCTAATTCATTCGTACGATCAATTCTAATTCATTCGCATGATCCATTCTAATTTATTCGCACGATCCATTCTAAATCATTCGTACGATCCATTCTAATTCATTCGCACGAATGTATCCATTCTAATTCATTCGTACGATCTATTCTAATTCATTTGTATGATCCATTCTAATTCATTCGTACGATCCATTCTAATTCATTCGCACGATCCAATCTAATCCATTCGTATAATCAAATCTAATTCATTCGTATGATCCATTCTAATTCATTCGCATGATCCATTCTAATTCATTCGCACGATCCATTCTAATTTATTCGCACAAATGTATCCATTCTAATTCATTCGTACGATCTATTCTAATTCATTCGTACGATCCATTCTAGTTCATTCGTACGATCATTCTAATTCATTCGTACGATCCATTCTAATTCATTCGCACGAATGTATCCATTCTACTTCATTCGTACGATCCATTCTAGTTCATTTATACGATCCATTCTAATTCATTCGCACGATCCATTCAAATTCATTCGTACGATCCATTCTATTTCATTCGTACGATCCATTCTTACTCATTCGTACGATCCATTCTAATTCATTCGCACGAATGTATCCATTCTAATTCATTCGTACGATCCATTCTAATTCATTCGTACGATACAATCTAATTCATTCGTATGATCTATTCTAATTCATTCGTACGATCCATTCTAATTCATTCGTACGATCCATTCTAATTCATTTATACGATCCAATCTTATTCATTCGTACGATCCATTATAATTCATTTGTACGATCCATTCTAATTCATTCGCACGATCCATTCTAATTCATTCGCACGATCCATTCTAATTCATTCGTACGATCCATTCTAATTCATTTGTACGATCCATTCTAATTCATTCGCACGAATGTATCCATTCTACTTCATTCGTACGATCCATTCTAGTTCATTTGTACGATCCATTCTAATTCATTCGCACGATCCATTCAAATTCATTCGTACGATCCATTCTATTTCATTCGTACGATCCATTCTATTTCATTCGTACGATCCATTCTAATTCATTTGTATAATACAATCTAATTCATTCGTATGATCCATTCTAATTCAGTCTTACAATCCATTACAATGAATTAGAATGGATCGTACGAATGAATTAGAATGGATCAGACGAATGAATTAGAATGGATCGTGCGAATGAATTAGAATGGATTGTACGAATGAATTAGGATGGATACGTTCGTTCGAATGAATTAGAATGGATCGTACGAATGAATTAGAATGGATCGTGCGAATGAATTAGAATGGATCGTATGTGTGAATTAGAATGGATCGTACGAATGAATTAGAATGGATTGTACGACTGAATTAGAATGGATCATACGAATGAATTAGATTGTATCGTACGGATGAATTAGAATGGATACATTCGTATGAATGAATTAGAATGGATCGTATGAATGAATTAGAATGGATTGTACGAATGAATTATAATGGATTGTGCGAATGAAATAGAATGGATCGTACGAATGAATTAGAATGGATCGTACGAATGAATTAGAATGGATACATTCGTGTGAAAGAATTAGAATGGATTGTATGAATGAATTAGAATGGATCGTACGAATGAACTAGAATGGATCGTACGAATGAAGTAGAATGGATACATTAGTGCGAATGAATTAGAATGGATCGTACGAATGAATTAGAATGGATCGTACAATCCATTCTAGTTCATTCGTACGATCGATTCTAATTCATTCGCAAGATCCATTCAAATTCATTCGTACGATCCATTCTAATTCATCCACACGATCCATTCTAATTTATTTGTATGATCCATTCTTACTCATTCATACGATTCATTCTAATTCGTTTATACGAATGAATTAGAATAGATCGTACGAATGAATTAAAATGGATACATTCGTGCGAATGTATTAGAATGGATTGTACGAATGAATTAGAATGGATCGTGCGAATGAATTAGAATGGATCGTATGAATGAATTAGAATGGATCGTGCGAATGAATTAGAATGGATCGTGCGAATGAGTTAGAATGGATCGTACGAATGAATTAGAATGGATCGTACGACTGAATTAGAATGGATCGTACGAATGAATTAGATTGTATCGTACGAATGAATTAGAATGGATCGTGCGAATGAATTAGAATGGATCGTACGAATGAATTAGAATGGATCGTATGAATGAATTAGAATGGATCATGCGAATGAATTAGAATAGATCGTACGAATGAATTAGAATGGATACATTCGTGCGAATGAATTAGAATGGATCGTACGAATGAATTAGAATGGATTAGAAAGGATCGTATGAATGAATTAGAATGGATCGTACGAATTCATTTATACGATCCATTCTAATTCATTCGTACGATACAATCTAATTCATACGTATAATCCATTCTAATTCAGTCGTACAATCCTTTCTAATTCATTCATACGAACCATTCTAATGGATCGTACGAATGAATTAGAATGGATACATTCGTACGAATGAATTAGAATGGATCATACGAATGAATTAGAATGGATCATGCGAATGAATTAGAATGGATCGCACGAATGAATTAGAATGGATACATTCGTGTGAATGAATTAGAATGGATCGTACGAATGAGTAAGAATGGATCGTACGAATGAATTAGAATGGATACATTCGTGCGAATGAATTAGAATGGATCGAACGAATGAATTAGAATGAATCGTGTGAATGAATTAGATTGGATCGTGCGAATGAATTAGAATGGATCGTATGACTGAATTAGAATGGATCGTACGAATGAATGGATTGTACGAATGAATTAGATTGTATCGTACGAATGAATTAGAATGGATCGTGCGAATGAATTAGAATGGATCGTACGAATGAATTAGAATGGATCGTGCGAATGAATTAGAATGGATCGCATGATCCATTCTAATTCATTAGAATGGATTGTACGAATGAATTAGAATGGATCGTGCGAATGAATTAGAATGGATCGTACGAATGAATTAGAATGGATCGTGCGAATGAATTAGATTGGATCGTGCGAATGAATTAGAATGGATCGTACGAATGAATTAGAATGGATCGTACGAATGAATTAGAATGGATCGTACGAATGAATTAGAATGGATCGTACGAATGAATTAGAATGGATCGTACGAATGAATTAGAATGGATCGTATGAATGAATTAGAATGGATCGTGCGAATGAATTAGAATGGATCCTACGAATGAATTAGAATGGATCGTACGAATGAATTAGAATGGATCGTACGAATGAATTAGAATGGATCGTATGAAGATTGGATCGTGCGAATGAATTAGAATGGATCGTACAAATGAATTAGAATCGATCGTACGAATTAATTAGAATGGATCGTATGAATGAATTAGAATAGATACATTCGTGCGAATGAATTAGAATGGATCGTATTAATTAGAATGGATCGTATGAATGAAGTAGAATGGATATATTCGTGCAAATGAATTAGATTGGATCGTACGAATGAATTAGAATGGATTGTACGACTGAATTAGAATGGATCGTACGAATGAATTAGAATGGATCATGCGAATGAATTAGAATGGATCGTATGAATGAATTAGAATGAATACATTCTTACGAATGAGTTTGTATGGTTCGTACGAATGAATCCATTCTAATTCATTCGTACGATCCATTCTAATCCATTCTAATTACGATCCATTCTAATTCATTCGCACGATCCATTCTAGTTCATTCGCACGATCCATTCTAATTCATTCGTACGATCCATTCTAATTCATTCGTACGATCCATTCTAATTCATTCGCACGATCCAATCTAGTTCATTCGTACGATCCATTCTAATTCATTCGTACGATCCATTCTAATTTATTCGTACGATCCATTCTAATTCATTCGCACGATCCATTCTAATTCATTCGTACGATCCATTCTAATTCATTCGCACAATCTATTCTAATTCATTCGTACGATCCATTCTAATTCATTCTTACGATCCATTCTAATTCATTCGTACGATCCATTCTAATTCATTCGTACGATCCATTCTAATTCATTCGTACGATCCAATCTAATTCATTCGCACGATCCATTCTAATTCATTCGTACGATCCATTCTAATTCATTCGCACGATCCATTCTAATTCATTCGTACAATCCATTCTAATTCATTCGCACGAATGTATCCATTCTATTTCATTCGTACGATCCATTCTAATTCATTCGCACGATCCATTCTAATTCATTCATAAGATCCATTCTAATTCATTCGCTTGATCCATTCTAATTCATTCGTACGATCCATTCTAATTCATTCGAATGAATGTATCCATTCTAGATCCATTCTAATTCATTCGTACGATCCATTCTAATTCATTTGCACGATCCAATCTAATTCATTCGTACGATCCATTCTAATTCATTCGCACGATCCATTCTAATTCATTCGCACGAATGTATCCATTATAATTTATTCGTACGATCTATTCTAATTCATTCGCATGATCCATTCTAATTCATCCATACGATCCATTCTAATTCATTCGTACGATCCATTCTAATTCATTCGCACGATCCATTCTAATTCATTCGTACGATACAATCTAATTAATTCGTATGATCCATTCAAATTCAGTCGTACAATCCATTCTAATTCATTCGTACGATCCATTCTAATTCATTCGCACGATCCATTCTAATTCATTCGCACGATCAATACTAATTTATTCATATGATCCATTCTAATTCATTCGCACGATCCATTCTAATTCATTCGTACGATCAATTCTAATTCATTTGCACGAATGTATCCAATCTAATTCATTCGTACGATCTATTCTAATTCAGTCGTACGATCGATTCTAATTCATTCGTACGATCCATTCTAATTCATTCGCACGATCCAATCTAATTCATTCGTACGATCCATTCTAATTCATTCGTACGATCCATTCTAATTCATTCGCATGATCCATTCTAATTCATTTGTACAATCCATTCTAATTCATTCGCACGAATGTATCCATTCTAATTCATTCGTACGATCCATTCTAATTCATTTGTACGATCTATTCTAATTCATTCGTACGATCCATTCTAATTCATTTGCATGATCCATTCTAATTCATTCGTACGATACAATCTAATTCATACTTATGATCCATTCTAATTCAGTCGTACAATCCTTTCTAATTCATTCATACGAACCATTCTAATGGATCGTACGAATGAATTAGAATGGATACATTCGTGCGAATGAATTAGAATAGATCGTATGAATGAATTAGAATAGATACCTTCGTGCGATCCATTCTAATTCATTCGTATGATCCATTCTAATTCATTTGTACGATACATTCTAATTCATTCGTACGATACAATCTAATTCATTCGAACGATCCATTCTAATTCATTCGTGTGATCCATTCTAATTCATTCTAATTCATTCTAATGGATCGTGGTAATGAATTAGATTGTATCGTATGAATTAGAATTAATCGTTTGTATCATACAAATTAGAATGAATGATTACAAATTCATTCGTAAGAATGAATTCATTCTAAGATCCAATCTAATTCATTCGCACGAATGGATCGTGCGAATGAATTAGAATGGATCGTACGAATGAATTAGAATGGATACATTCGTGCGAATGAATTAGAATGGATTGTACGAATGAATTAGAATGGGTCGTGCGAATGAATTAGAATGGATCGTACGAATGAATTAGAATGGATCGTACGAATGAATTAGATTGGATCGTGCGAATGAATTAGAATGGATCGTACGAATGAATTAGAATAAATCGTACGACTGAATTAGAATAGATCGTACGAATGAATTAGAATGGATACATTCGTGCGAATGAATTAGAATGGATCGTACGAATGAATTAGAATGGATCGTGCGAATGAATTAGAATGGATCATATGAATGAATTAGAATTGATCGTGCGAATGAATTAGAATGGATCGTGCGAATGAATTAGAATGGATCGTATGAATGAATTAGAATGGATTGTACGACTGAATTAGAATGGATCATACGAATGAATTAGATTGTATCGTACGAATGAATTAGAATGGATCGTGCGAATGAATTAGAATGGATAGTACGAATGAATTAGAATGGATCGTACGAATGAATTAGAATGGATCGTACGAATGAATTAGATTGTATCGTACGAATGAATTAGAATGGATCGTGCGAATGAATTAGAATGGATCGTACGAATGAATTAGAATGGATCGTGCGAATGAATTAGAATGGATCGTACGAATGAATTAGATTGGATCATGCGAATGAATTAGAATGGATCATACGAATGAATTAGAATCGATCGTACGACTGAATTAGAATAGATCGTACGAATGAATTAGAATGGATACATTCGTGCGAATGAATTAGAATGGATCGTACAAATGAATTAGAATAGATCGTACGAATGAATTAGAATGGATCGTATTAATGAATTAGAATGTATCATGCGAATGAATTAGAATAGATCGTACGAATGAATTAGAATGGATACATTCGTGCGAATGAATTAGAATGGATCGTACGAATGAATTAGAATGGTCGTGCGAATGAATTAGAATGGATCGTACGAATGAATTAGAATTGATCGTACGAATGAATTAGAATGGATCGTGCGAATGAATTAGAGTGGATCGTACGAATGAATTAGAATAGATCGTACGAATGAATTAGAATGGATACATTCGTGCAAATGAATTAGAATGGATCGTACGAATGAATTAGAATGGATCGTGCGAATGAATTAGAATTGATCATGCGAATGAATTAGAATAGATCATACGAATGAATTAGAATGGATACATGCGAATGTAATCTAATTACAATCCATTCTAATTCATACGATCCATTAAAATTCATTCGTACGATCCATTCTATTTCATTCGTACGATCCATTCTTTCTCATTCGGATGATCCATTCTAATTCATTCGCACGAATGTATCCATTCTAATTCATTCGTACGATCCATTCTAATTCATTCACACGATCCATACTAATTCATTCATACGATCCATTTTAATTCATTCGCATGAATGTATCTATTCTAATTCATTTGTATGATCTGTTCGGGGAATTTTTCGCTGGTCCGTGCGGGCTGCCTGCAAGACAAAGAAAAGAGAACGTGAGAACGGCTGGCTCCCTTAGGAGCGCAGACCCTCCGACGCTCAAGTCAGTCACGGTGTCACAACGGCGAGCTGTGGTATACCAAAGTGGTAGGGAAAAGGATTTCCAACCTGTACTGTGGAGCCTGGGGGTGAGCATTTATAGCAATCAGCGACCTACCGTGGCCCGATACGTGGAGATTCTTCCAGGGCCTTCTAGACCCCCACGTTCTGGCTCGCGTGGGTCTGTCAGTCCTTGGTACTCGCGCCCTGACATTCTGTCGTCAAGCCTGCCAGACGGTTTGAGTGGGAGAGGGAATCTTTCTGGTAGCTGCCAGCTGTCTATTCTGGAATGTTCGAGTCTGGGCGGTCTCAGGGAGGAAGCAAAGGCCAGCTCGCTTGGTACTGCTCCGTCCTTTCGCCCATATTTATCAAGAGTCGGACCTTGCGGGGGCAACCTCTTCGATAAACAGGGGTCAGGGCGAGCTTGGGCGAACTCCTGGGAGCTAGACGAGCTCCTGAGCGAACATAGGCGAGCTCCTGCGCGAGCTAGGCGAGCTCATGCGAGAGCATGGGCGAGCTCTTGCGCGAGCTAAGCGAGCTCGTGCGAGAGCATGGGCGAGCTACTTAGCGAGCTCTTGACCTTGGGCGAACTCCTGTGCGAGCATGGGCGAGCTCCTTAGCGAGCTAGGCGAGCTCGTGCGAGAGCATGGGTGAGCTACTTAGCGAGCTCTTGGCCTTGAGCCCCTTCAACCCAATGTGGATCTCGCTCCACTGTCAAGATGATTTTAGTGAGCACGGGGGCGGGAACTCCTGCGGGGTCTGGGAGGGGCGAGCTGCACTCAGATACAAGGTGTCCATCCAGCTCCCTGTTGGGGGCGAGCTTCTTGCGGGCTGGGGGCGAGCTGCACTCAGATACAAGGTGTCCATCCAGCTCCCTGTGGGGGCGAGCTTCTTGCAGGCTGGGGGCGAGCTGCACTCAGATACAAGGTGTCCATCCAGCTCCCTGTGGGGGCGAGCTTCTTGCGGGCTGGGGGCGAGCTGCACTCAGATACAAGGTGTCCATCCAGCTCCCTGTGGGGGCAAGCTTCTTGCGGACTGGAAAGGGGGCACGCTCGGCTTCCGAGGGTTCCAACTCCTGGACGGGCTCCCTCGAGAACTCTTATCTCAGGTGTGTTTGCTATGCTATCCAAGATATGTGGTTTCTGACTACCCCCAACATGATCCATTCTAATTCATTCGCACGATCCATTCTAATTCATTCGCATGATCCATTCTAATTCATTCGCACGAATGAATTAGAATAGATCGTACGAATGAATTAGAATGGATACATTCGTGCGAATGAATTAGAATGTATCGTACGAATGAATTTGAATGGATCGTGCGAATGAATTAGAATGGATCATATGAATGAATTAGAATTGATCGTGCGAATGAATTAGAATGGATCGTGCGAATGAATTAGAATGGATCGTACGAATGAATTAGAATGGATTGTACGACTGAATTAGAATGGATCATACGAATGAATTAGATTGTATCGTACGAATGAATTAGAATGGATCGTGCGAATGAGTTAGAATGGATAGTACGAATGAATTAGAATGGATCGTACGAATGAATTAGATTGGATCGTGCGAATGAATTAGAATGGATCGTACGAATGAATTAGAATCGATCGTACGAATGAATTAGAATGGATCGCACGAAGGTATCTATTCTAATTCATTCATACGATCTATTCTAATTCATTCGCACGAATGTATCCATTCTAATTCATTCGTACGATCCATTAGAATGGTTCGTATGAATGAATTAGAAAGGATTGTACGACTGAATTAGAATGGATCATACGTATGAATTAGATTGTATCGTACGAATGAATTAGAATGGATCATGCGAATGAATTAGAATGGATCGTACGAATGAATTAGAATAGATCGTACAAATGAATTAGAATGGATCGTACGAATGAATTAGAATGGATACATTCGTGCGAATGAATTAGAATGGATTGTACGAATGAATTAGAATGGATCGTGCGAATGAATTAGAATGGATCGTACGAATGAATTAGAATGGATCGTACGAATGAATTAGATTGGATCGTGCGAATGAATTAGAATGGATCGTACGAATGAATTAGAATTGATCGTACAACTGAATTAGAATAGATCGTGCGAATGAATTAGAATGGATACATTCGTGCGAATGAATTAGAATGGATCGTACGAATGAATTAGAATGGATCGTGCGAATGAATTAGAATGGATCATATGAATGAATTAGAATTGATCGTGCGAATGAATTAGAATGGATCGTGCGAATGAATTAGAATGGATCGTACGAATGAATTAGAATGGATCGTACGAACAAATTAGAATGGATCAAGAGAATGAATTAGAATGGATCGTACGAATGAATTAGAATGGATCGTATGAATGAATTAGAATGGATCTTGCGAATGAATTAGAATAGATCGAACGAATGAATTAGAATGGATACATTCGTGCGAATGAATTAGAATGGATTGTACGAATGAATTAGAATGGATCGTGCGAATGAATTAGAATGGATCGTACGAATGAATTAGAATGGATCGTGCGAATGAATTAGAATGGATCGTGCGAATGAATTAGAATGGATCGTACGAATGAATTAGAATGGATCGTATGAATGAATTAGAATAGATCGTACGAATGAATTAGAATGGATACATTCGTGCGAATGAATTAGAATGGATCGTACGAATGAATTAGAATGGATCGTGTGAATGAATTAGATTGGATCGTACGAATGAGTAAGAATGGATCGTACGAATGAATTAGAATGGAGCGTACGAATGAATTAGAATGGATCGTACGAATGAATTAGAATGGATCGTACGAATAAAATAAAATGGATCGTATGAATGAATTTGAATGGATCGTGCGAATGAATTAGAATGGATTGTACGAATGAACTACAATGGATCGTACGAATGAAGTAGAATGGATACATTTGTGCGAATGAATTAGAATGGATCGTACGAATGAATTAGAATGGATTGTACGACTGAATTATAATGGATCGTACGAATGAATTAGAATGGATCATGCGAATGAATTAGAATGGATCGCACAAATGAATTAGAATGGATTGTACGAATGAATTAGAATGGATACATTCGTGCGAATGAATTAGAATGGATCGTATGAATGAATTAGAATGGATCGTATGAATGAATTAGAATGGATCGTGTGAATGAATTAGAATAGATCTTACGAATGAATTAGAATGGATACATTCGTGCGAATGAATTAGAATGGATCGTACGAATGAATTAGAATGGATCGTGCGAATGAATTAGAATGGATCGTACGAATGAATTAGAATGGATATATTCGTGCGAATGAATTAGAATCTATCGTACGAATGAGTAAGAATGGATCGTATGAATGAAATAGAATGGATTGTACGAATGAATTTGAATGGATCGTGCGAATGAATTAGAATGGATCGTACGAATGAACTAGAATGGATCGTACGAATGAAATAGAATGGATCGTGCGAATGAATTAGATTGGATCGTGCGAATAAATTAGAATGGATAGTACGAATGAATTAGAATTGATACAATCATGTGAATGAATTAGAATTGATCGTACGAATGAATTAGAATGGATCGTACGAATGAATTAGAATGGATCGTATGAATGAATTAGAATGGATCGTGCGAATGAATTAGAATAGATCGTACGAATGAATTAAAATGGATACATTCGCGCGAATGAATTAGAATGAATACATTCTTACGAATGAATTTGTATGGTTTGTATGAATGAATTAGAATGGATTGTACGACTGAATTAGAATGGATCATACGAATGAATTAGATTGTATCGTACGAATGAATTAGAATGGATCGTGCGAATGAATTAGAATGGTTCGTACGACTGAATTAGAATCGATCGTATGAATGAATTAGAATGGATCGTGCAAAAGAATTAGAACAGATCGTACGACTGAATTAGAATGGATACATTTGTGCGAATGAATTAGAATGGATCGTACGATTGAATTAGAATGGATCGTGCGAATGAATTAGAATGGATCGTACGAATGAATTAGAATGAATATATTCGTGCGAATGAATTAGAATGGATCGTACGAATGAATTAGATTGTATCGTACGAATGAATTAGAATGGATCGTGCGAATGAATTAGAATGGATCGTGCGAATGAATTAGAATGGATCGTGCGAAAGAATTAGAATAGATCATACGAATGAATTAGAATGGATATATTCGTGTGAATGAATTAGAATGGATCCTACGAATGAATTAGATAGATCGTGCGAATGAATTAGAATGGGTCGTACGAATGAATTAGAATGGATCTAACGAATGAATTAGATTGAATCATGCGAATGAATTAGAATGGATCGTACAAATGAATTAGAATGGATACATTCGTGCGAATAAAATAGAATGGATGGTACGAATGAATTAGAATGGATCGTGCGAATAAATTAGAATGGATTGTACGAATGAATTAGAATGGATCGTACGAATAAATTAAATGGATCGTACGAATGAATTAGATTGGATACATTCTAATTCATTCCTACGATCCATTCTAATTCTTTCGCACAATCTATTCTAATTCATTCGTACGATCCATTCTAATTCATTAACACGATCCATTCTAATTCATTCGTAAGATCCATTCTAATTCATTCGTACGATCCATTCTAATTCATTCGCACGATCCAATCAAATTCATTCGTACGATCGATTCTAATTTATTCGTACGATCCATTCTAATTCATTCGCACGATCCATTCTAATTCATTCGTACGATCCATTCTAATTCATTCGCACGATCTATTCTAATTCTTTCATACGATCCATTCTAATTCATTCGTACGATCCATTCTAATTCATTCACACGAATAAATCCATTCTAATTCATTCGTACGATCTAATCTAATTCATTCGTACGATCCATTCTAATTCATTCGTACGATCCATTCTAATTCATTCGCACGATCCATTCTAATTCATTCGTACGATCTATTCTAATTCATTCGTACGATCTATTGTAATTCATTCGCACGATCCATTCTAATTCATTCATACATCCATTCTAATTCATTCGTACGATCTATTCTAATTCATTCGCACGATCCATTCTAATTCATTCGTACGATCCATTCTAATTCATTCGTACGATCCATTCTAATTCATTCGTACGATCCATTCTAATTCATTCGTACGATCTGTTCTAATTCATTCGTTCGATCCATTCTAATTGATTCTTACGATCCATTCTAATTCATTCGCACGATCCAATCTAATTCATTCACACGATCCATTCTAATTCATTCGTACGATCCATTCTAATTCATTCGCACGAATGTATCCATTCTAATTCATTCATACGATCTATTCTAATTCATTCGCACGATCCATTCAAATTCATTCGTACGATCAATTCTATTTCATTTGTACGATACAATCTAATTCATTCGTATGATCCATTCTAATTCAGTCGTACAATCCATTCTAATTTATTCGTACGATCCATTCTAATTCATTCGCACGATCCATTCTAATTCATTCGTACGATACAATCTAATTCATTCGTATGATCCAATCTAATTCATTCGTACGATCCAATCTAATTCATTCGTACGATCCATTCTAATTCATTCATACGATCCATTCTAATTCATTCGTGCGAATGAATTAGAATGGATCGTACGAATGAATTAGAATGGATACATTCGTGCGAATGAATTAGAATGGATCGCACGAATGAGTAAGAATAAATCGTACGAATGAAATAGAATGGATCAAACAAATGAATTTGAATGGATCATGCGAATGAATTAGAATGGATCGTACGAATGAACTAGAATGGATCGTATGAATGAAATAGAATGGATCGTACGAATGACTTAGAATGGATCGTACGAATGAATTAGAATAGATCGTACGAATGAATTAGAATGGATACATTCGTGCGAATGAATTACAATGGATCGTACGAATGAATTAGAATGGATCGTGCGAATGAATTAGAATAGATCGTACGAATGAATTAGAATGGATACATTCGTGCGAAAGAATTAGAATGGATTGTATGAATGAATTAGAATGGATCGTATGAATGAATTACAATGGATCGTGCGAATGAATTAGAATGGATCGTGCGAATGAATTAGAATGGATACATTCGTGCGAATGAATTAGAATGAATCGTACGAATGAGTAAGAATGGATCATACAAATGAATTAGAATGGATCGTGTAAATGAATTAGAATGGATCGTATGAATGAATTAGAATGGATACATTCGTGTGAATGAATTAGAATGGATCGTACGAATGAATTAGATTGTATCGTACGAATGAATTAGAATGGATCGTACGAATGAATTAGATTGTATCGTACGAATGAATTAGAATGGATCGTGCGAATGAATTAGAATGGATCATACGAATGAATTAGATTGTATCATGCGAATGAATTAGAATGGATCATACGAATGAATTAGATTGTATCGTGCGAATGAATTAGAATGGATCATACGAATGAATTAGATTGTATCGTACGAATGAATTAGAATGGATCGTACGAATGAATTAGAATGGATCGTACGAATGAATTAGAATGGATCGTATGAATGAATTAGAATACATCGTACGAATGAATTAGAATGGATACATTCGTGCGAATGAATAAGAATGGATCGTACGAATGAATTAGAATGGATCGTACGAATGAATTAGAATAGAATGGATCTTACGAATGAATTAGAATAGATCGTACGAATGAATTAGAATGGATCCATTCATTCGTACGATTTATTCTAATTCATTCGCATGATTCATTCTAATTCATTCATAGGATCCATTCTAATTCATTCGCACGATCCATTCTAATTCATTCGTATGATCCATTCTAATTCATTCGCACAATCCATTCTAATTCATTCGTACGATACAATCTAATTCATTTGTATGATCCATTCTAATTCAGTCGTACAATCCATTCTAATTCATTCGTACGATCCATTCTAATTCATTCGCACGATCCATTCTAATTCATTCGCACGATCAATTCTAATTCATTCATATGATCCATTCTAATTCATTCGCACGATCCATTCTAATTCATTCGTACGATCCATTCTAATTCATTCGCACGAATGTATCCATTCTAATTCATTCGTACGATCCATTTATTCTAATTCATACGATCCATTAGAATGAATTAGAATGGATTGTACGAATCAATTCTAATTCTATGATCTATTCTAATTCATTCATACGATCCAATCTACGAATGGATACATTCGTACGATTAGAATAGATCCATTGTAATTCATTCTAATTCTTTTGCACGAATATATCCATTCTAATTCATTCGCACGATCTATTCTAATTCAATCGTATGATCCAATCTAATTCATTCGTACGATCCATTCTAATTCATTCGCACGATCCAATCTAATTCATTCATACGATCCATTCTTATTCATTCGTACGATCCATTCTAATTCATTCGCACGATCCATTCTAATTCATTCGCACGATCAATTCTAATTCATTCGCACGATCCATTCTAATTCATTCGCACGATCCATTCTAATTCATTCGTACGATCCATTCTAATTCATTCGCACAATCCATTCTAATTCATTCGTACGATACAATCTAATTCATTCGTACGATCCATTCATTTGTACGATCCATTCTAATTCAGTCATACGATCTATTCTAATTCATTCGTACCATCCATTCTAATTAATTCGTACGATCCATTCTTATTCATTCGTACGATCCATTCTAATTCATTCGCACGAATGTATCCATTCTACTTCATTTGTACGATCCATTCTAGTTCATTCGTACGATCCATTCTAATTCATTCGCACGATCCATTCTAATTCATTCGCACGATCAATTCTAATTCATTCATATGATCCATTCTAATTCATTTGCACGATCCATTCTAATTCATTCGTACGATCCATTCTAATTCATTCGCACGAATGTATCCATTCTAATTCATTCGTACGATCTATTCTAATTCAGTCGTACGATCGATTCTAATTCATTCGTACGATCCATTCTAATTCATTCGCACGATCCAATCTAATTCATTCAAACGATCCATTCTAATTCATTTGTACGATCTATTCTAATTCATTCGCACGATCCATTCTAATTCATTCATAAGATCCATTCTAATTCATTCGCACGATCCATTCTAATTCATTCGTACGATCCATTCTAATTCATTCGAACGAATGTATCCATTCTAGATCCATTCTAATTCATTCGTACGATCCATTCTAATTCATTCGTACGATCCATTCTAATTCATTCGCACGAATGTATCCATTCTAATTCATTCGTACGATCTATTCTAATTCATTCCCACGATCCATTCTAATTCATTCATACGATCCATTCTAATTCATTCGTACGATCTATTCTAATTCATTCGTATAATCCATTCTAATTCATTCATACGAACCATACAAATTCATTCGTAAGAATGTATTCATTCTAATTCATTCATACGATCCATTCTAATTCATTCGCATGATCCATTCTAATTCATTCGTACGATCCATTCTAATTCAGTTGTACAATACATTCTAATTCATTCGTACGATCCATTCTAATTCAGTCGTACAATACATTCTAATTCATTCGTACGATACATTCTAATTCATTCGTATGATCCATTCTAATTCATTCGTACGAATGAATTAGAACAGATACATTCGTACGAATGAATTAGAATGAATTAGAATGGATCGTATGAATGAATTAGAATGGATTGTGCCAATGAATTAGAATGAATTATAATAGATTCGCATGATACATTCGCACGATCCATTGTAATTCAGTCGTACAATCCATTCTAATTCATTCGTACGATTCATTCTAATTCATTCACACGATCCATTCAAATTCATTCGTACGATCCATTCTATTTCATTCGTACGATCCATTCTTTCCCATTCGGATGATCCATTCTAATTCATTTGCACGAATGTATCCATTCTAATTCATTCGCACGATCCATTCTAATTCATTCGTACGATCCATTCTAATTCAATCGTGCGGTCCATTCTAATTCATTTGCATGATCCATTCTAATTCATTCGTACGATCCATTCTAATTCATTCGTATGAATCCATTCTAATTCATTCGTACGATCTATTCTAATTCATTCGCACGATCCATTCTAATTCATTCATACGATCCATTCTAATGCATTCGTACGATCCATTCTAATTCATTCGTACGATCTGTTCTAATTCATTCGTACGATCCATTCTAATTTATTCTTACGATCCATTCTAATTCATTTGCACGATCCAATCTAATTCATTCACACGATCCATTCTACTTCATTCGTACGATCCATTCTACTTCATTCGTACGATCCATTCTAATTCATTCGTACGATACAATCTAATTCATTCGCACGATCCATTCTAATTCATTCGCACGATCCATTCTAATTCATTCGCACGATCCATTCTAATTCATTCGTACGATCCATTCTAATTCATTCGCACGATCCATTCTAATTCATTCGTACGATACAATCTAATTCATTCACACGATCCATTCTAATTCATTCGTACGATCCATTCTAATTCATTCGCACAAATGTATCCATTCTAATTCATTCGTAAGATCTATTCTAATTCATTCGTACGATCCATTCTAATTCATTTGTACGATCCATTCTAATTCATTTGCACGATCCAATCTAATTCATTCGTACGATCCATTCTAATTCATTCGCACGATCCATTCTAATTCATTCGCACGATCCATTCTAATTCATTCACACGATCCATTCTAATTCATTCGTACGATCCATTATAATTCATTCGCACGATCCATTCTAATTCATTCGTACGATCCATTCTAATTCATTCGCACGAATGTATCCATTCTAATTCATTCGTACGATCTATTCTAATTCAGTCGTACAATCCATTCTAATTCATTCGTACGATCCATTCTAATTCATTCGTACGATCCATTCTAACTCATTCGCACGATCCATTCTAATTCATTCATACGATCCATTCTAATTCATTCGCACAATCCATTCTAATTCATTCGTACGATCGATTCTAATTCATTCGCACAAGTGTATCCATTCTAATTCATTCGTACGATCTATTCTAATTCATTCGTACGATCCATTCTAGTTCATTCGTATGATCATTCTAATTCATTCGTACGATCCATTCTAATTCATTCGCACGAATGTATCCATTCTACTTCATTCGTACGATCCATTCTAGTTCATTCATACGATCCATTCTAATTCATTCGCACGATCCATTCAAATTCATTCATACGATCCATTCTATTTCATTCGTACGATCCATTCTTACTCATTCGTATGATCCATTCTAATTCATTCGCACGTATGTATCCATTCTAATTCATTCGTACGATCCATTCTAATTCATTCGTACGATACAATCTAATTCATTCGTACGATCTATTCTAATTCATTCGTACGATCCATTCTAATTCATTCGTACGATCCATTCTAATTCATTCGTACGATCCATTCTAATTCATTCGCACGATCCATTCTAATTCATTCGTACGATCCATTCTAATTCATTCATATGATCCATTCTAATTCATTCGCACGATCCATTCTAATTCATTCGTACGATCCATTCTAATTCATTCGTACGATCCATTCTAATTCATTCGTACGATACAATCTAATTCATTCGTACGATCCATTCTAATTCATTCGTACGATCCATTCTAATTCATTCGTACTATCCATTCTAATCATTCGCACGATCCATTCTAATTCATTCGTACGATACAATCTAATTCATTCGTATGATCCATTCTAATTCAGTCGTACAATTCATTCTAATTCATTCGTACGATCCATTCTAATTCTAATTCATTCGTAAGATCCATTCTATTCTAATTCATTCGCACGATCTATTCTAATTCATTCGTAAGATCCATTCTATTCTAATTCATTCGCACGATCCATTCTAATTCAGTCGTACAATCCATTAGAATGAATTAGAATGGATCGTACGAATGAATTAGAATGGATCATACGAATGAATTAGAATGGATCGTACGAATGAATTAGAATGGATACATTCGTGCGAATGAATTAGAATGGATCGTACGAATGAGTAAGAATGGATCATACGAATGAAATAGAATCGATCGTACGAATGAATTTGAATGGATCTTGCGAATGAATTAGAATGGATCGTACGAATGAACTAGAATGGATTGTACGATCCATTCTAATTCATTCGTACGATCCATTCTAATTCATTCGCACGAATGTATCCATTCTACTTCATTCATACGATCCATTCTAGTTCATTCGTACGATCTATTCTAATTCATTCATACAATCCATTCTAATTCATTCGCACGATCCATTCGCACGAATTCATTCTTACGAATTAGATTGTATCGTACAAATTCATTCGTACGATCCATTCTAATTCATTCGTATGATCCATTCTAATTCATTCGTATGATCCATTCTTACTCATTCGTACGATCCATTCTAATTCATTCGCACGAACGTATCCATTCTAATTCAGTCGTACAATGAATTAGAATAGATCGTTCGAATGAATTAGATTGTATCGTACGAATGAATTAGAATGTATCGTACAAATGAATTAGAATGGATCGTACGAATGAATTAGAATGGATCGCACGAAGGTATCTATTCTAATTCATTCATACGATCTATTCTAATTCATTCGCACGAATGTATCCATTCTAATTCATTCGTACGATCCAATAGAATGGTTCGTATGAATGAATTAGAAAGGATTGTACGACTGAATTAGAATGGATCATACGTATGAATTAGATTGTATCGTACGAATGAATTAGAATGGATCATGCGAATGAATTAGAATGGATCGTACGAATGAATTAGAATAGATCATACAAATGAATTAGAATGGATCGTACGAATGAATTAGAATGGATACATTCGTGCGAATGAATTAGAATGGATTGAACGAATGAATTAGAATGGATCGTGCGAATAAATTAGAATGAATCGTACGAATGAATTAGAATGGATCGTACGAATGAATTAGATTGGATCGTGCGAATGAATTAGAATGGATCGTACGAATGAATTAGAATCGATCGTACGACTGAATTAGATTGGATCGTGCGAATGAATTAGAATGGATCGTACGACTGAATTAGAATAGATCGTACGAATGAATTAGAATGGATACATTCGTGCGAATGAATTAGAATGGATCGTACGAATGAATTAGAATGGATCGTGCGAATGAATAAAAATGGATCATATGAATGAATTAGAATTGATCGTGCGAATGAATTAGAATGGATCATATGAATGAATTAGAATGGATACATTCGTGCGAATGAATTAGAATGGATTGTACGAATGAATTAGAATGGATCGTGCGAATGAATTAGAATGGATAGTACGAATGAATTAGAATGGATCGTATGAATGAATTAGAATGGATCGTACGAATGAATTAGATTGTATCGTACGAATGAATTAGATTGTATCGTACGAATGAATTAGAATGGATCGTGCGAATGAATTAGAATGGATCGTACGAATGAATTAGAATGGATCGTATGGATGAATTAGAATAGATCGTACGAATAAATTATAATGGATACATTCGTGCGAATGAATTAGAATAGATCGTTCGAATGTATCCATTCTACTTCAGTCGTACGATCCATTCTAACTCATTCGTACGATCCATTCTAATTCATTCGCACGAATGTATCGTACGATCCATTCTAATTCATTCGCACGATCCATTCTAATTCATTCGTACGATACAATCTAATTCATTCGTACGATCCATTCATTCATACGATCCATTCTAAATCAGTCATACGATCTATTCTAATTCATTCGTACGATCCATTGTAATTCATTCGTACGATCCATTCTAATTCATTCGTACGATCCATTCTAATTCATTCGCACGATCCAATCTAGTTCATTCGTACTAGATTCGTGCGAATGAATTAGAATGGATCGTATGAATGAATTAGATTGGATCGTATGAATGAATTAGAATGGATCGTGTGAATGAATTGGAATAGATCTTACGAATGAATTAGAATGAATACATTCTTACGAATGAATTTGTATGGTTCGTACGAATGAATTAGAATGGATCGTACGAATGAATTAGAATAGATCGTACGAATGAATTAGATTGTATCGTACGAATGAATTAGAATGGATCGTGCGAATGAATTAGAATGGATCGTACGAATGAATTAGAATGGATCGAATGAATGAATTAGAATGGATCGTACGAATGAATTAGAATAGATCGTACGAATGAATTAGAATGGATACATTCGTGCGAATGAATTAGAATGGATCGTACGAATGAATTAGAATGGATCGTGTGAATGAATTAGATTGGATCGTGCGAATGAATTAGAATGGATCGTAAGAATAAATTAGAATTGATCGTACGAATGAATTAGAACAGATCGTACGAATGAATTAGAATGGATCGTACGAATGAATTAGAATGGATCGTATGAATGAATTAGAATGGATCGTGCGAATGAATTAGAATAGATCGTACGAATGAATTAGAATGGATACATACGAATGAATTAGAATGGATCGTACGAATGAATTAGAATGGATCATGCAAATGAATTAGAATGGACCGCACGATTGAATTAGAATTGATCGTACGAATGAATTAGATTGAATCGTGCGAATGAATTAGAATGGATCATACGAATGAATTAGAATAGATCGTACGAATGAATTAGAATGGATACATTCGTGCGAATGAATTAGAATGGATCGTACGAATGAATTAGAATGGATCGTGCGAATGAATTAGAATGGATCATATGAATGAATTAGAATTGATCGTGCGAATGAATTAGAATGGATCGTGCGAATGAATTAGAATGGATCATACGAATGAATTATAATAGATTGTACGACTGAATTAGAATGGATCATACGAATGAATTAGATTGTATCGTACGAATGAATTAGAATGGATCGTGCGAATGAATTAGAATGGATAGTACGAATGAACTAGAATGGATTGTACGAATGAAGTAGAATGGATACATTCGCACGATCCATTGTAATTCATTCGCACGAATGTATCCATTCTAATTCATTCGTATGATCCATTCTAATTCATTCGCACGAATGTATCCATTCTAATTCATTCGTACGATCTATTCTAATTCATTCGCACGATCCATTCTAATTCATTCATACGATCCATTCTAATTCATTCACACGATCCATTCTAATTCATTCGTACGATACAATCTAATTCATTCGTATGATCCATTCTAATTCAGTCGTACAATCCATTCTAATTCATTCGTACGATCCATTCTAATTCATTTGTACGATCTATTCTAATTCATTCGCACGATCCATTCTAATTCATTCATAAGATCCATTCTAATTCATTCATACGATCCATTCTAATTCATTCGAACGAATGTATCCATTCTAGATCCATTCTAATTCATTCGTACGATCCATTCTAATTCATTTGCACGATCCAATCTAATTCATTCGTACGATCCATTCTAATTCATTCGCACGATCCATTCTAATTCATTCGCACGAATGTATCCATTCTAATTCATTCGTACGATCCATTCGCACGAATGTATCCATTCTAATTCATTCGCACGATCCATTCTAATTCATTCGTACGATCCATTCTAATTCATTCGCACGAATGTATCCATTCTAATTCATTCGCACGATCCATTCTAATTCATTCGTACGATCCATTCTAATTCATTCACACGATCCATTCTAATTCATTCGCACGATCAATTCTAATTCATTCATATGATCCATTCTAATTCAGTCGCATGATCCATTCTAATTCATTCGTACGATCCATTCTAATTCATTCGCACGAATGTATCCATTCTAATTCATTCGTAAGATCTATTCTAATTCATTCGTACGATCCATTCTAATTCATTCGTACGATCCATTCTAATTCATTCGCACGATCCAATCTAATTCATTCATACGATCCATTCTAAATCATTCGTACGATCCATTCTAATTCATTCGCACGATCCATTCTAATTCATTCGCACGATCCATTCTAATTCATTCGCACGATCCATTCTAATTCATTCGTACGATCCATTCTAATTCATTCGCACGATCCATTCTAATTCATTTGTACGATACAATCCAATTCATTCGTACGATCCATTCATTCGTACGATCCATTCTAATTCAGTCATACGATCTATTCTAATTCATTCGTACGATCCATTCTAATTCATTCGTACGATCCATTCTAATTCATTCGCACGATCCAAACTAGTTCATTCGTACGATCCATTCTAATTCATTCGTACGATCCATTCTAAATCATTCGCACGATCCATTCTAATTCATTCGCACGATCCATTCTAATTCATACGTACGATCCATTCTAATTCATTCGTACGATCCATTCTAATTCATTCGTACGATCCATTCTAATTCATTCGTATGATCTATTGTAATTCATTCGCACGATCCATTCTAATTCATTCATACATCCATTCTAATTCATTCGTACGATCTATTCTAATTCATTCGCACGATCCATTCTAATTCATTCATACGATCCATTCTAATTCATTTGTACGATCCATTCTAATTCATTCGTACGATCCATTATAATTCATTCGTACGATCCATTCTAATTCATTCGTACGATCAATTCTAATTCATTCATACGATCCATTCTAATTCATTCGCACGATCCATTCTAATTCATTCGTACGATCCATTCTAATACATTCGTACGAATGTATCCATTCTAATTCATTCGTACGATCCATTCTAATTCATTCGTACGATCCATTCTAATTCATTCGTACGATCCATTCTAATTCATTCGCACGATACAATCTAATTCATTCGTACGATCCATTCTTATTCATTCGTACGATCCATTCTAATTCATTCGCACGATCCATTCTAATTCATTCGCACGATCTATTCTAATTCATTCGCACAATCCATTCTAATTCATTCGCACGATCCATTCTAATTCATTCGTACGATCCATTCTAATTCATTCGCACGATCCATTCTAATTCATTCGTACGATACAATCTAATTCATTCGTACGATCCATTCATTCGTACGATCCATTCTAATTCAGTCATACGATCTATTCTAATTCATTCGTACGATCCATTCTAATTCATTCGTACGATCTATTGTAATTCATTCACACGATCCATTCTAATTCATTCGTACAATCTATTCTAATTCATTCATACGATCCATTCTAATTCATTCGCACGATCCATTCTAATTCATTCGCACGATCAATTCTAATTCATTCATATGATCCATTCTAATTTATTCGCACGATCAATACTAATTCATTCATATGATCCATTCTAATTCATTCGCACGATCCATTCTAATTCATTCGTACGATCCATTCTATTTCATTCGCACGAATGTATCCATTCTAATTCATTCGTACGATCTATTCTAATTCAGTCGTACGATCCATTCTAATTCATTCGCACGATCCAATCTAATTCATTCGTACGATCCATTCTATTTCATTCGTACGATCCATTCTAATTCATTCGTACGATCCATTCTAATTCATTCGTACGATCTATTGTAATTCATTCGCACGATCCATTCTAATTCATTCATACATCCATTCTAATTCATTCGTACGATCTATTCTAATTCATTCGCACGATCCATTCTAATTCATTCGTATGTATCCATTCTAATTCATTCGTACGATCCATTCTAATTCATTCGCACGATCCATTCTAATTCATTCATACGATCCATTCTAATTCATTCGTACGATCCATTCTAATTCATTCGTACGATCTGTTCTAATTCATTCGTACGATCCATTCTAATTCATTCTTACGATCCATTCTAATTCATTCGCACGATCTAATCTAATTCATTCACACGATCCATTCTAATTCATTCGTACGATCCATTCTAATTCATTCGCACGAATGTATCCATTCTAATTCATTCGTACGATCTATTCTAATTCATTCGTACGATCCATTCTAATTCATTCATACGATCCATTCTAATTCATTCGCACGATCCATTCTAATTCATTCGCACGATCCATTCTAATTCATTCCGTGCAAATGAATTAGAATGGATCGTACGAATGAATTAGAATGGATCTAGAATGGATACATTCGTACGAATGAATTAGAATGGATCGTGCGAATGAATTAGAATCGATCGTACGAATGAATTAGAATGGATCGTGCGTATGAATTAGAATGGATCGTACGAATGAATTAGAATGGATCATACGAATGAATTAGAATGGATCGTACGAATGAATTAGAATGGATTGTACGACTGAATTAGAATGGATCGTATGAATGTATCCATTCTAGATCCATTCTAATTCATTCGCACGATCCATTCTAATTCATTCGTATGATCCATTCTAATTCAGTCGTACAATCCATTCTAATTCATTCATACGAATGAATTAGATCGTGCGAATGAATTAGATTGTATCGTACGAATGAATTAGAATCAATCGTACGACTGAATTAGAATAGATCATTCGTATGAATGAATTAGAAAGGATTGTACGACTGAATTAGAATGGATCATACGTATGAATTAGAATGTATCCATTCTAATTCATTCGTACGAATGAAATAGAAAGGATCGTACGAATGAATTTGAATGGATCGTGCGAATGAATTAGAATGGATCGTATGAATGAACTAGAATGGATCGTACGAATGAAGTAGAATGGATACATTCGTGTGAATGAATTAGAATGGATCGTACGAATGAATTAGAATGATCGTACGAATGAACTAGAATGGATCGTACGAATGAATTAGAATGGATACATTTGTGCGAATGAATGGATCGTACGATCGCACGATCTATTCTAATTCATTCGCACTATCCATTCTAATTCATTCATACGATCCATTCTAATTCATTCGCATGATCCATTCTAATTCATTCGTACGATCCATTCTAATTCATTCGCACGAATGTATCCATTCTAATTCATTCGTACGATCCATTCTAATTCATTCGTACAATCCATTCTAATTCATTCGTACGATCCATTTTAATTCATTCGCACGATCCAATCTAATTCATTCATACGATCCAATCTAATTCATTCGTACGATCCATTCTAATTCATTCGCACGATCCATTCTAATTCATTCGCATTCTAATTCATTCGTACGATCCATTCTAATTCATTCGTACGATACAATCTAATTCATTCGCACGATCTAATTCATTCGTATGAATGAATTAGAATGGATTGTACGACTGAATTAGAATGGATCATACGAATGAATTAGATTGTATCGTACGAATGAATTAGAATGGATCGTGCGAATGAATTAGAATGGATAGTACGAATGAATTAGAATGGATCGTACGAATGAATTAGAATGGATCGTACGAATGAATTAGATTGTATCGTACGAATGAATTAGAATGGATCGTGCGAATGAATTAGAATGGATCGTGCGAATGAATTAGAATGGATCGTGCGAATGAATTAGAATGGATCGTACGAATGAATTAGAATGGATCGTACGAATGAATTAGATTGGATCGTGCGAATGAATTAGAATGGATCGTACGAATGAATTAGAATGGATCATACGAATGAATTAGAATAGATCGTACGAATAAATTAGAATAGATCGTACAAATGAATTAGAATGGATCGTACGAATGAATTAGAATGGATTGTACGACTGAATTAGAATGGATTGTACGAATGAAGTAGAATGAATTAGAATGGATCGTACGAATGAATTAGAAAGGATTGTACGAATGAATTTGAATGGATCGTGCGAATGAATTAGAATGGATCGTACGATTGAATTAGAATGGATCGTTCGAATGAATTAGAATGGATCGTACGAATGAATTAGAATGGATCGTACGAATGAATTCTAATTCATGCGAATGAATTAGAATGAGATCATACGTATGAATTAGAATAGATCGTACGAATGAATTAGAATAGATCGTGCGAATGAATTAGAATGGATTGTACGAATGAATTAGGATGGATACATTCGTGCGAATGAATTAGAATGGATCGTACGAATGAATTAGAATGGATCGTGCGAATGAATTAGAATGGATCGTATGAGTGAATTTGAATGGATCATACGAATGAATTAGAATGGATTGTACGACTGAATTAGAATGGATCATACGAATGAATTAGATTGTATCATACGGATGAATTAGAATGGATACATTCGTATGAATGAATTAGAATGGATCGTATGAATGAATTAGAATGGATTGTACGAATGAATTATAATGGACTGTGCAAATGAAATAGAATGGATCGTACGAATGAATTAGAATGGATCGTACGAATGAATTAGAATGGATTGTACGACTGAATTAGAATGGATCATACGAATGAATTAGAATGGATCATGCGAATGAATTAGAATGGATCGTACGAATGAATTAGAATGAATACATTTTTACAAATGAATTTGTATGGTTCGTATGAATGAATTAGAATGGATTGTGCGAATGAATTAGAATGGATCGTGCGAATGAATTAGAATTGATCGTACGAATGAATTAGAATGGATACATTCGTGTGAATGAATTAGAATGGATCGTACGAATGAATTAGAATAGATTGTGCGAATGAATTAGAATGGATCGTACAAATTAATTAGAATGGATCGTGCGAATGAATTAGAATAGATACATTCGTTAGAGTAAGAATGGATTGTGCGAATGAGTAAGAATGGATCGTACGAATGAATTAGAATGAATTAGATTGTATCGTACGAATGAATTAGAATGGATCGTGCGAATGAATTAGAATGGATCGTATGAATGAATTAGAATAGATCGTACGAATGAATTAGACGTACAATCCATTCTAATTCATTCGTACGATCCATTCTAATTCATTCTACTTCATTCGTACGATCCATTCTAATTTAGTCGTACAATCCATTCTAATTCATTCGTACGATCCATTCTAATTCATTTGTACGATCTATTCTAATTTATTCGTACGATCTATTCTAATTCATTCGTACGATCCATTCTAATTCATTCGTACGATCCATTCTAATTCATTCGCACGATCCAATCTAATTCATTCGTACGATCCATTCTAATTCATTCGAACGATCCATTCTAATTCATTCGCACGATCCATTCTAATTCATTCGTACGATCCATTTAATTCATTCGCACGATCCATTCTAATTCATTCGTACGATACAATCTAATTCATTCGTACGATCCATTCTAATTCATTCGTACGATCCATTCTAATTCATTCGTACTATCCATTCTAATTCATTCGCACGATCCATTCTAATTCATTCGTACGATCCAATCTAATTCATTCGTATGATCCATTCTAATTCAGTCATACAATCCATTCTAATTCATTCATACGAATGAATTAGATCGTGCGAATGAATTAGATTGTATCGTACGAATGAATTAGAATGGATCGTACGAATGAATTAGAATGCGAATGAATTAGAATGGATCATGCGAATGAATTAGAATGGATCGTACGAATGAATTAGAATGGATCGTACGAATGAATTAGATTGGATCGTGCGAATGAATTAGAATGGATCGTACGAATGAATTAGAATGGATTGTACGAATGAATTAGAATGGATCGTACGAATGAATTAGAATGGATACATACGAATGAATTAGAATGGATCGTACGAATGAATTAGAATGGATCATGCAAATGAATTAGAATGGACCGCACGATTGAATTAGAATGGATCGTACGAATGAATTAGAATGGATCGTGCGAATGAATTAGAATGGATACATTCATGCGAATGGATCGTACGAATGAATTAGAATGGATACATTCGTGCGAATGAATTAGAATGGATCGCACGAATCTATGGTTCGTATGAATGAATTTGAATGGATCGTGCGATTGAATTAGAATAGATCGTATGAATGAATTAGATTGTATCGTACGAATGAATTAGAATGGATCGTGCGAATGAATTAGAAAGGATCATACGAATGAATTAGACTGGATAGTACGAATGAATTAGAATAGATCGTATGAATGAATTAGAATGGATCGTACGAATGAATTAGAATGGATCGTACGAATGAATTAGAATGGATACATTCATGCGAATGAATTAGAATGGATTGTACGAATGAATTAGAATGGATCGTACGAACGAATTAGAATAGATCGTACGAATGAATTAGAATGGATACAATCGTGCGAATGAATTAGAATGGATCGTACGAATGAATTAGAATGGATCATGCGAATGAATTAGAATGGATCGTATGAATGAATTAGAATGGATCGTGCGAATGAATTAGAATGGATCGTGCGAATGAATTAGAATAGATCGTACGATCCATTCTAATTCATTCGTACGATCCATTCTAATTCATTCATACGATCCATTCTAATTCATTCGTACTATCCATTCTAATTCATTCGCACGATCCATTCTAATTCATTCGTACGATACAATCTAATTCATTCGTACGATCCATTCTAATTCATTCGTACGATCCATTCTAATTCATTCGTACTATCCATTCTAATTCATTCGCACGATCCATTCTAATTCATTCGTACGATACAATCTAATTCATTCATATGATCCATTCTAATTCAGTCGTACAATCCATTCCAATTCATTCGTACGATCCATTCTAATTCATTCGCATGATCCATTCTAATTTATTCGCACGATCAATTCTAATTCATTCATATGATCAATTCTAATTCATTCGCACGATCAATTCTAATTCATTCATATGATCCATTCTAATTCATTCGCACGATCCATTCTAATTCATTCGTACGATCCATTCTAATTCATTCGTGCGAATGAATTAGAATGGATCGTAGGAATGAATTAAAATGGATCGTACGAATGAATTAGATTGTATCGTGCGAATGAATTAGAATGGATCATACGAATGAATTAGATTGTATCGTGCGAATGAATTAGAATGGATCATACGAATGAATTAGATTGTATCGTACGAATGAATTAGAATGGATCGTACGAATTAATTAGAATGGATCGTACGAATGAATTAGAATGGATCGTATGAATGAATTAAAATACATCGTACGAATGAATTAGAATGGATACATTCGTGTGAATGAATAAGAATGGATCGTACGAATGAATTAGAATGGAACGTACGAATGAATTAGAATAGAATGGATCTTACGAATGAATTAGAATAGATCGTACGAATGAATTAGAATGGATCCATTCATTCGTACGATTTATTCTAATTCATTCGCACAATTCATTCTAATTCATTCGTACGATCCATTCTAATTCATTCGCACGATCCATTCTAATTCATTCGTATGATCCATTCTAATTCATTCGCACGGTCCATTCTAATTCATTCGTACGATACAATCTAATTCATTCGTACGATCCTTTCTAATTGATTCGCACGATCCATTCTAATTCATTCGTACGATCCATTCTAATTCATTCGTACGATACAATCTAATTCATTCGTACGACCCATTCTAATTCATTCACACGAATGTATGCATTCTAATTCATTCATACGATCCATTCTAATTCATTTGTATGATCCATTCTTACTCATTCGTACGATTCATTCTAATTCATTCGCACGAATGTATCCATTCTAATTCATTCGCACGATCCATTCTAATTCATTCGCACGATCCATTGTAATTCATTCATACGATCCATTCTAATTCATTCATACCATCCATTCTAATTCTTTCGCACGACTGTATCCATTCTAATTCATTCATACGATCTATTCTAATTCATTCGCACGATCCATTCTAATTCATTCGTACGATCCATTCTAATTCATTCGCACGAATGTATCCATTCTAATTCATTCGTACGATCTATTCTAATTTATTCGTACGATCCATTCTAAGTCATTCATACGATCCATTCTATTTCATTCGTACGATCCATTCTAGTTCATTCGTATGATCCATTCTAATTCATTCGCACGATCCATTCAAATTCATTTGTTTGATCCATTCTATTTCATTTGCACGATCCATTCTAATTCATTCATACGATCCATTCTAATTCATTCGTACAATCTATTCTAATTCATTCGTACGATTCATTCTAATTCATTCGTACGATCCATTCTAATTAATTCGTACGATACAATCTAATTCATTCATATAATCCATTTTAATTCAGTCGTACAATCCATTCTAATTCATTCGTACGATCCATTCTAATTCATTCGTACGAACCATACAAATTCATTCGTACGATACAATCTAATTCATTCGTATGATCCATTCTAATTCAGTCGTACAATCCATTCTAATTCATTCGTACGATCCATTCTAATTCATTCGCACGATCCATTCTAATTCATTCGCACGATCAATTCTAATTCATTCATATGATCCATTCTAATTCATTCGCACGATCCATTCTAATTCATTCGTACGATCCATTCTAATCCATTCATATCGTACAATGGATCGTACGAACGAATGAATTAGAATGGATACATTCGTGCGAATGAATTAGAATGGATCGTACAAATGAATTAGAATGGATCATGCGAATGAATTAGAATGGATCATATGAATGAATTAGAATTGATCGTGCGAATGAATTAGAATGGATCGTGCGAATGAATTAGAATGGATCGTACGAATGAATTAGAATGGATTGTACGACTGAATTAGAATGGATCATACGAATGAATTAGATTGTATCGTACGAATGAATTAGAATGGATCGTACGAATGAATTAGAATGGATCGTACGAATGAATTAGAATAGATTGTACGAATGAATTAGAATGGATACATTCGTGCGAATGAATTAGAATGGATCGTACGAATGAATTAGAATGGATCGTGCGAATGAATTAGAATGGATCGTGCGAATGAATTAGAATGGATCGTACGAATGAATTAGATTGGATTGTGCGAATGAATTAGAATGGATCGTATGAATGAATTAGAATGGATCGTATTAATGAATTAGAATGGATCATGCGAATGAATTAGATTAGATCGTACGAATGAATTAGAATGGATACATTCGTGCGAATGAATTAGAATGGATCATACGAATGAATTAGAATGGATTGTACGACTGAATTAGAATGGATCATACGAATGAATTAGATTGGATCATGCGAATGAATTAGAATGGATCGTACGAATGAATTAGAATGAATACATTCTTACGAATGAATTTGTATGGTTCGTACGAATGAATTAGATTGGATCGTACGAATGAATTAGAATGGATCGTACGAATGAATTAGATTGTATCGTACGAATGAATTAGAATGGATCGTGCGAATGAATTAGAATGGATCGTACGAATGAATTAGAATAGATCGTATGAATGAATTAGAATGGATCGTACGAATGAATTAGAATGGATCGTACGAATGAAGTAGAATAGATACATTCGTGCGAATGAATTAGAATGGATCGTACAAATGAATTAGAATGGATACATTCGTACGAATGAATTATAATAGATCCATTAGAATTAATTCATTCGCATGAATGTATCCATTCTAGATCTATTCATTCGTATGATCCATTCATTCGTACGATACAATCCATTCTAATTCGCACGAATGTATCCATTCTACTTCATTCGTACGATCCATTCTAGTTCATTCATACGATCCATTCTAATTCATTCACACGATCCATTCTATTTCATTCGTACGATCCATTCTATTTCATTCGTACGATCCATTCTTACTCATTCGTACGATCCATTCTAATTCATTCGCACGAATGTATCCATTCTAATTCATTCGTGCGATCCATTCTAATTCATTCATACGATCCATTCTAATTCAGTCGTACAATCCATTCTAATTCATTCATACGAACCATACAAATTCATTCGTAAGAATGTATTCATTCTAATTCATTCGTACGATCCATTCTAATTCATTCGCATGATCCATTCTAATTCATTCGTACGATCCATTCTAATTCAGTCATCCAATCCATTCTAATTCATTCGTACGATCCATTCTAATTCATTCGTATGATCCATTCTAATTCATTCGTACGATCCATTCTAATTCATTCGCACGATCCATTCTAATTCATTCATACGATCCATTCTAATTCATTCGCACAATCCATTCTAATTCATTCGTACGATCGATTCTAATTCATTCGCACAAATGTATCCATTCTAATTCATTCGTACGATCTATTCTAATTCATTCGTACGATCCATTCTAGTTCATTCGTACGATCATTCTAATTCATTCGTACGATCCATTCTAATTCATTCGCACGAATGTATCCATTCTACTTCATTCGTACGATCCATTCTAGTTCATTCATACGATCCATTCTAATTCATTCGCACGATCCATTCAAATTCATTCGTACGATCCATTCTATTTCATTCGTACGATCCATTCTTACTCATTCGTACGATCCATTCTAATTAATTCGCACGAATGTATCCATTCTAATTCATTCGTACGATCCATTCTAATTCATTCGTACGATACAATCTAATTCATTCGTATGATCTATTCTAATTCATTTGTACGATCCATTCTAATTCATTCGTACGATCCATTCTAATTCATTTGTACGATCCATTCTAATTCATTCGCACGATCCAATCTAATTCATTTGTACGATCCATTCTAATTCATTCGCACGATCCATTCTAATTCATTCGTACGATCCATTCTAATTCATTCGCACGAATGTATCCATTCTAATTCATTCGTACGATCTATTCTAATTCATTCGCATGATCCATTCTAATTCATTCGTACGATCCATTCTAATTCATTCGTACGATCCATTCTAATTCATTCGCACGATCCATTCTAATTCATTCGTACGATACAATCTAATTCATTCGTACGATACAATCTAATTCATTCGTACGATCCATTCTAATTAAGTCGTACGATTAATTCTAATTCATTCGTACGATCCATTCTAACTCATTCGCACGATCCATTCTAATTCATTCGCACGATCCATTCTAATTCATTCATACGATCCATTCTAATTCATTCGCACGATCCATTCTAATTCATTCGTACAATCCATTCTAATACATTCGCACGAGTGTATCCATTCTAATTCATTCGTACGATCTATTCTAATTCATTCGTACGATCGATTCCAATTCATTCGTACGATCCATTCTAATTCATTCGCACGATCCAATCTAATTCATTCGTACGATCGATTCTAATTCATTCGTACGATCCATTCTAATTCATTCGCACGATCCATTCTAATTCATTCGTACGATCCATTCTAATTCATTCGCACGAATATATCCATTCTAATTCATTCGCACGATCTATTCTAATTCAATCGTATGATCCATTCTAATTCATTCGTATGATCCATTCTAATTCATTCGCACGATCCAATCTAATTCATTCGTACGATCCATTCTTATTCATTCGTACGATCCATTCTAATTCATTCGCCGATCCATTCTAATTCATTCGTACGATTGATTCTAATTCATTCGCACGAATGCATCCATTCTAATTCATTCATACGATCTATTCTAATTCATTCGCACGATCCATTCAAATTCATTCATACGATCCATTCTAATTCATTCGTATGATCAATTCTAATTCATTCACACGATCCATTCTAATTCATTCGTACGATCCATTCTAATTCATTCGCACGAATGTATCCATTCTAATTCATTCGTACGATCTATTCTAATTCATTCGTACGATCCATTGTAATTCATTATTACTATCCATTCTAATTCATTCGCACGATCCATTCTAATTCATTCGCACGATCCATTCTAATTCATTCATACGATCCATTCTAATTCATTCGCACGATCCATTCTAATTCATTCGTACGATCCATTCTAATATATTCGCACGAATGTATCCATTATAATTTATTCGTACGATCTATTCTAATTCATTTGTACGATCCATTCTAATTCATTCGTACGATCCATTCTAATTCATTCGCACGATCCAATCTAATTCATTCGTACGATCCATTCTAATTCATTCGTACGATCCATTCTAATTCATTCGCACGATCCATTCTAATTCATTCGTACGATCCATTCTAATTCATTCATACGATACAATCTAATTCATTCGTACGATCCATTCTAATTCATTCGTACGATCCATTCTAATTCATTCGTACTATCCATTCTAATTCATTCGCACGATTTATTCTAATTCATTCGCACGATCCATTCTAATTCATTCTAATCCATTCTAATCCATTCTAATTCATTCATACGAATGAATTACATTCGTACGATCTATTCTAATTCTACTTCATTCGAATGAATTAGAATGGATTAGAATGGATCGTGCAAATGAATTAGAATGGATTGTACGACTGAATTAGAATGGATCGTACGAATGAATTAGAATCGATCGTACGACTGAATTAGAATAGATCGTACGAATGAATTAGAATGGATACATTCGTGCGAATGAATTAGAATGGATCGTACGAATGAATTAGAATAGATCGTGCGAATGAATTAGAATGGATCATATGAATGAATTAGAATTGATCGTGCGAATGAATTAGAATGGATCGTACGAATGAATTAGAATCGATCGTACGAATGAATTAGAATGGATGCATGAATGAATTAGAATGGATCGTGCGAATGAATTACAATATATTGTACGAATGAATTAGAATGGATCGTGCGATTGAATTAGAATGGATAGTACGAATGAATTAGAATGGATCGTACGAATGAACTAGAATGGATCGTACGAATGAAATAGAATGGATCGTACGAATGACTTAGAATGGATCGTATGAATGAATTAGAATAGATCGTATGAATGAATGAGAATCGATACATTCGTGCGAATGAATTAGAATGGATCGTACGAATGAATTAGAATGGATCGTGCGAATGAATTAGAATAGATCGTACGAATGAATTAGAATGGATACATTCGTGCGAAAGAATTAGAATGGATTGTATGAATGAATTAGAATGGATCGTATGAATGAATTACAATGGATCGTGCGAATGAATTAGAATGGATCGTGCGAATGAATTAGAATGAATTAGAATGAATTAGAATGGATAATACAAATGAATTAGAATGGACACATTCGTGCGATCGTACAAATGAATTAGAATGGATCGTATGAATCCATTCGTATGATCCATTCTATTTCATTCGTACGAATGAATGGAATGTATCGTACGAATGTATTAGATTGGATCGTACGAATGAATGAATGATTACAAATTCTAATTCATTCGTAATGAATTTGAATTCGTACGAATGAATTAGAATGGATACATTCGTGCGAATGAATTAGAATGGATCGTACGAATGAATTAGAATGGATCATATGAATGAATTAGAATAGATCGTGCGAATGAATTAGAATGGATACATACGAATGAATTAGAATGGATCGTACGAATGAATTAGAATGGATCGTGCGAATGAATTAGAATGGATCGTATGAATGAATTAGAATGGATCGTATGAATGAATTAGAATGGATCGTACGAATGAATTAGAATAGATCGTACGAATGAATTAGAATGGATACATTCGTGCGAATGAATTAGAATGGATCGTACGAATCAATTAGAATGGATCGTACGAATGTTAGAATGGATCGTACGAATGAACTAGAATGGATCATACGAATGAAGTAGAATGGATACATTCGCACGATCCATTGTAATTCATTCGCACGATTCATTCTAATTCATTCGTACGATCCATTCTAATTCATTCGCACGATCCATTCTAATTCATTTGTACGAAACAATCTAATTCATTCACACGATCCATTCTAATTCATTCGTACGATCCATTCTAATTCATTCGCACGAATGTATCCATTCTAATTCATTCGTAAGATCTATTCTAATTCATTCGTACGATCCATTCTAATTCATTCGTACGATCTATTCTAATTTATTCGCACGATCCATTCTAATTCATTCGCACGATCCATTCTAATTCAGTCGTACAATCCATTCTAATTCATTCGTACGATCCATTCTAATTCATTCGCACGATCCATTCTAATTCATTCGCACGATCAATTCTAATTCATTCGTATGATCCAATCTAATTCATTCGCATGATCCAATCTAATTCATTTGTACGATCCATTCTAATTCATTCGCACGATCTATTCTAATTCATTCGCACGATCCATTCTAATTCATTCGTACGATCCATTCTAATTCATTCGCACGAATATATCCATTCAAATTCATTCGCACGATCTATTCTAATTCAATCGTATGATCCATTCTAATTCATTCGTACGATCCATTCTATTTCATTCGCACGATCCAATCTAATTCATTCGTACGATCCATTCTTATTCATTCGTACGATCCATTCTAATTCATTCGCACGATCCATTCTAAATCATTCGTACGATTCATTCTAATTCATTTGCACGAATGTATCCATTCAAATTCATTCGTACGATCTATTCTAATTCATTCGTACGATCCATTCTAATTCATTCATACGATCCATTCTAATTCATTCGTACGATCCATTCTAATTCATTCGCACGATCCATTCTAATTCATTCGTAAGATACAATCTAATTCATTTGTATAATACAATCTAATTCATTCGTATGATCCATTCTAATTCAGTCGTACAATCCATTAGAATGAATTAGAATGGATCGTACGAATGAATTAGAATGGATCAGACGAATGAATTAGAATGGATCGTCCGAATGAATTAGAATAGATCGTACGAATGAATTAGAATCGATCGTATGACTGAATTAGAATAGATCGTACGAATGAATTAGAATGGATACATTCGTGCGAATGAATTAGAATGGATCAAACAAATGAATTAGAATGGATCGTGCGAATGAATTAGAATGGATCATATGAATGAATTAGAATTGATTAGAATCGATTGTACGAATGAATTACAATGGATCGTACAATCTAATTCATTCGTACAATCCATTCTAATTCATTCGTACGATCCATTCTAATTCATTCGTACTATCCATTCTAATTCATTCGCACGATCCATTCTAATTCATTCGTACGATACAATCTAATTCATTCGTATGATCCATTCTAATTCAGTCGTACAATCCATTCTAATTCATTCGTACGATACAATCTAATTCATTCGCACAATCCAATCTAATTCATTCGTACGATCCACTCTAATTCATTCGCACGATCCATTCTAATTCATTCGCACGATCCATTCTAATTCATTCATACGATCAATTCTAGTTTATTCGCACGAATGTATCCATTCTAATTCATTCGTACAATCTATTCTAATTCATTCGTACGATCCTTTCGAATTCATTCGTACGATCCATTCTAATTCATTCGCAGGATTCAATCTAATTCATTCGTACGATCAATTCTAATTCAATCGTGCGATCCATTCTAATTCATTCGCACGATCCATTCTAATTCATTCGCACGAATATATCCATTCTAATTCATTCGCATGATCCATTCTAATTCATTCATACGATCCATTCTAATTCATTCGTACGATCCATTCTAATTCATTCGCACGATCCATTCTAATTCATTCGTACGATACAATCTAATTCATTCGTACGATCCATTCTAATTCAATCGTATAATCCATTCTAATTCATTCATACGATCTATTCTAATTAGAATGGATCGTGCGAATGAATTAGAATGGATAGTACGAACGAATTAGAATGGATCGTGCGAATGAATTAGAATAGATCGTGCGAATGAATTAGAATGAATTAGAATGGATCGTGCGAATGAATTAGAATAGATCGTGCGAATGAATTAGAATAGATCGTGCGAATGAATTAGAATAGATTAGAATGGATCGTACGAATGAATTAGAATGGATCGTGCGAATGAATTAGAATAGATTGTGCGAATGGATTAGAATGAATTAGAATGAATCGTGCGAATGAATTAGAATAGATCGTGCGAATGAATTAGAATAGATCGTGCGAATGAATTAGAATAGATTAGAATGGATCGTACGAATGAATTAGAATGGATTAGAATGAATTAGAATGGATCGTGCGAATGAATAAGAATAGATCGTGCGAATGAATTAGAATGGATAGTACGAATGAATTAGAATGGATCGTACGAATGAATTAGAATGTATCGTACGAATGAATTAGAATGGATCGTGCGAATGAATTCGAATGGATCGTACGAATAAATTAGAATGGATTGTATGATCATACGAATGAATTAGAATGGATCGTACGAATGAATTTGAATGGCTCATACGAATGAATTAGAATGGATCGTACGAATGAATTAGAATGGATCGTGCGAATGAATTAGAATGGATTGTATGAATGAATTAAAATGGATCATGCGAATGAATTAGAATAGATCGTACGAATGAATTAGAATGGATACATTCGTGCAAATGAATTAGAATGGATCGTACGAGTGAATTAGAATGGATCATGCGAATGAATTAGAATGGATCGTACGAATGAATTAGAATGGATCATACGAATGAATTAGAATGGATCATGCGAATGAATTAGAATGGATCGTACGAATGAATTAGAATGGATCTTATGAATGAATTAGAATGGATCGTGCGAATGAATTAGAATAGATCGTACAAATGAATTAGAATGGATCGAACGAATGAATTAGAATGGATTGTACGACTGAATTAGAATGGATCATACGAATGAATTAGATTGTATCGTACGAATGAATTAGAATGGATCGTGCGAATGAATTAGAATAGATCGTATGAATGAATTAGAATGGATCGTGTGAATGAATTAGAATAGATCGTACGAATGAATTAGAATGGATACATTCGTGCGAATGAATTAGAATGGATCGTACGAATGAATTAGAATGGATACATTCGTGCGAATGAATTACAATGGATCATGCGAATGTATCCATTCTACTTCATTCGTACGATCCATTCTAGTTCATTCGTACGATCCATTCTAATTCATTGGTACGATACAATCTAATTCATTCGCACGATCCATTCTGATTCATTCGCACGATCCATTCTAATTCATTCGCACGATCCATTCTAATTCATTCGTACGATCCATTCTAATTCATTCGCACGATCCATTCTAATTCATTCGTACGATACAATCTAATTCATTCACACGATCCATTCTAATTCATTCGTACGATCCATTCTAATTCATTCGCACGAATGTATCCATTCCAATTCATTCGTAAGATCTATTCTAATTCATTCGTACGATCCATTCTAATTCATTCGTACGATCCATTCTAATTCATTCGCACGATCCAATCTAATTCGTTCGTACGATCCATTCTAATTCATTCGTACGATCCATTCTAATTCATACGCACGTTCCATTCTAATTCATTCGCACGATCCATTCTAATTCATTCGCACGATCCATTCTAATTCATTCGCACGATCCATTCTAATTCATTCGTACGATCCATTCTAATTCATTCGCACGATCCATTCTAATTCATTCGTACGATCCATTCTAATTCATTCGCACGAATGTATCCATTCTAATTCATTCGTACGATCTATTCTAATTCAGTCGTACAATCCATTCTAATTCATTCGTACGATCCATTCTAATTCATTCGCACGATCCATTCTAATTCATTCATACGATCCATTCTAATTCATTCGCACAATCCATTCTAATTCATTCGTACGATCGATTCTAATTCATTCGCACAAATGTATCCATTCTAATTCATTCGTACGATCTATTCTAATTCATTCGTACGATCCATTCTAGTTCATTCGTACGATCATTCTAATTCATTCGTACGATCCATTCTAATTCATTCGCACGAATGTATCCATTCTACTTCATTCGTACGATCCGTTCTAGTTCATTCATACGATCCATTGTAATTCATTCGCACGATCCATTCAAATTCATTCGTACGATCCATTCTATTTCATTCGTACGATCTATTCTTACTCATTCGTACGATCCGTTCTAATTCATTCGCACAAATGTATCCATTCTAATTCATTCGTAAGATCCATTCTAATTCATTCGTACGATACAATCTAATTCATTCGTATGATCTATTCTAATTCATTCGTACGATCCATTCTAATTCATTCGTACGATCCATTCTAATTCATTCGCACGATCCATTCTAATTCATTCGCACGATCAATTCTAATTCATTCATATGATCCATTCTAATTCATTCGCACGATTCATTCTAATTCATTCCTACGATACAATCTAATTCATTCATATGATCCATTCTAATTCCATCGTACAATCGATTCTAATTCATTCGTACGATCCATTCTAATTCATTCATACGATCCATTCTAATTTATACGCACGATCCATTCTAATTCATTCGTACGATCCATTCTAATTCATTCGCACGAATGTATCCATTCTAATTCATTCATATGATCCATTCTAATTCAGTCGTACAATCTATTCTAATTCATTCGTACGATCCATTCTAATTCATTCATACGATCCATTCTAATTCATTCGCACGATCTATTCTAATTCATTCGTACGATCCATTCTAATTCATTCGCACGAATGTATCCATTCTAATTCATTTGTACGATCGATTCTAATTCAGTCGTACGATCGATTCTAATTCATTCGTATGATCTATTCTAATTCATTCTAGAATGGATCGTACGAATGGATTCTAATTCGTGTGAATGAATTAGAATGGATCGTATGAATGAATTAGAATGGATCGTGCGAATGAATTGGAATGGATACATTCGTGCGAATAAATTAGAATGGATTGTGCGAATGAAATAGAATGTATCGTATCGTACGAATGAATTAGAATGTATTAGAATGGATCGTATGAATGAATTAGAATGGATCGTACGAATGAATTCGAATGGATCGTACGAATGAATTAGAATGGATTGTATGATCATACGAATGAATTAGAATGGATCGTACGAATGAATTTGAATGACTCATACGAATGAATTAGAATGGATCGTACGAATGAATTAGAATGGATCGTGCGAATGAATTAGAATGGATCGTATGAATGAATTAGAATGGATTGTATGAATGAATTAGAATGGATCGTGCGAATGAATTAGAATAGATCGTACGAATGAATTAGAATGGATACATACCAATGAATTAGAATGGTTCGTACGAATGAATTAGAATGGATCGTATGAATGAATTATAATGGATCGTGCGAATGAATTAGAATGGATCGTGCGAATGAATTAGAATGGATCGTGCGAATGAATTAGATTGTATCGTACGAATAAATTAGAATGGATCGTACGAATGAATTAGAATGGATCGTGCGAATGAATTAGAATAGATCGTACGAATGAATTAAAATGGATACATTCGTGCAAATGAATTAGAATGGATCGTACGAATGAATTAGAATGGATACATTCGTGCGAATGAATCACAATGGATCGTGCGAATGTATCCATTCTACTTCATTCGTACGATCCATTCTTGTTCATTCGTACTATCCATTCTAATTCATTCGTACGATACAATCTAATTCATTCGCACGATCCATTCTAATTCATTCGCACGATCCATTATAATTCATTCGTACGATCCATTCTAATTCATTCGCACGATCCATTCTAATTCATTCGTACGATCCATTATAATTCATTCGTACGATCCATTCTAATTCATTCGTACGAACCATTCTAATTCATCCATACGATCCATTCTAATTCATTCGTACGATCATACAATCCATTCTAATTCATTCGTACGATCCATTCGAATTCATTCGTACGATCCATTCTAATTCATTCGTATGATCCATTCTAATTCATTCGCACGAACCATTCTAATTCATTCGTACGATCCAATCTAATTCATTCGTACGATCCATTCTTATTCATTCATACGATCCATTCTAATTCATTCGCACGATCCATTCTAATTCATTCGTATGATTCATTCTAATTCATTCGCACGAATATATCCATTCTAATTCATTCGTACGATCTATTCTAATTCATTCGCACGATCCATTCTAATTCATTCATACGATCCATTCTAATTCTTTCTAATTCATTCATAAGATCCAATCTAATTCATTTTAATTCATTCGTACGATACGATCGAATGGATTAGAATGGATACATTCGTACGATCATATGAATTTGAATGGATCGTAAGAATGAATAAGAATGGATTAGAATGGATCGTATGAATGAATCGTACGAATGAATTAGAATTGATCGTACGAATGAATTAGAATGGATCGTGCGAATGAATTAGAATGGATACATTCGTGCGAATGAATTAGAATGGATCGTACGAATGAATTAGAATGGATCGTGCGAATGAATTAGAATGGATCGTGCGAATGAATTAGAATGGATTCGCACGATCCATTCTAATTCATTCGCACGATCCATTCTAATTCATTCGCACGATCCATTCTAATTCATTCGCACGATCAATTCTAATTCATTCATATGATCCATTCTAATTCATTCGCACGATCCATTCTAATTCATTCGTACGATCCATTCTAATTAATTCGCACGAATGTATCCATTCTAATTCATTCGTACGATCTATTCTAATTCATTCGCACGATCCATTCTAATTCATTCATATGATCCATTCTAATTCATTCGTACGATCTATTCTAATTTATTCGCATGATCCATTCTAATTCATTCATACAATCCATTCTAATTCATTCATACGATCCATTCTAATTCATTCGCACGATCCATTCTAATTCATTCGTACGATCCATTCTAATTCATTCGTATGAGCCATTCAAATTCATTCGTACGATCCATTCTAATTCATTCGTATGATCATACAATCCATTCTAATTCATTCGTACGATCCAATCGAATTCATTCGCACGATCTATTCTAATTCATTCGTACGATACAATCTAATTCATTCGTATGATCCATTCTAATTCAGTCGTACAATCCATTCTAGTTCATTCGTACGATCCATTCTAATTCATTTGTACGATCTATTCTAATTCATTCGCACGATCCATTCTAATTCATTCATAAGATCCATTCTAATTCATTCGCACGATCCATTCTAATTCATTTGTACGATCCATTCTAATTCATTCGAACGAATGTATCCATTCTAGATCCATTCTAATTCATTCGTACGATCCATTCTAATTCATTCGTACTATCTATTCTAATTCATTCATACGATCCATTCTAATTCATTCATGCGAATGAATTAGAATGGATCGTACGAATGATTTAGAATGGATACATTCGTGCGAATGAATTAGAATGGATCGCACGAATGAGTAAGAATGAATCGTACGAATGAAATAGAATGGATCAAACAAATGATTTTGAATGGATCGTGCGAATGAATTAGAATGGATCGTACGAATGAACTAGAATGGATCATACGAATGAAATAGAATGGATCGTACGAATGACTTAGAATGGATCGTACGAATGAATTAGAATAGATCGTACGAATGAATTAGAATGGATACATTCGTGCGAATGAATTAGAATGGATCGTACGAATGAATTAGAATGGATCGTGTGAATGAATTAGAATAGATCGTACGAATGAATTAGAATGGATACATTCGTGCGAAAGAATTAGAATGGATTGTATGAATGAATTAGAATGGATCGTATGAATGAATTACAATGGATCGTGCGAATGAATTAGAATGGATCGTGCGAATGAATTAGAATGGATACATTCGTGCGAATGAATTAGAATGAATCGTACGAATGAGTAAGAATGGATCATACAAATGAATTAGAATGGATCGTGTGGATGAATTAAAATGGATCGTATGAATGAATTAGAATGGATACATTCGTGTGAATGAATTAGAATGGATCGTACGAATGAATTAGATTGTATCGTACGAATGAATTAGAATGGATCGTACGAATGAATTAGATTGTATCGTACGAATGAATTAGAATGGATCGTGCGAATGAATTAGAATGGATCATACGAATGAATTAGATTGTATCTTGCGAATCAATTAGAATGGATCATACGAATGAATTAGATTATATCGTGCGAATGAATTAGAATGGATCATACGAATGAATTAGAATGGATCGTACGAATGAATTAGAATGGATCGTACGAATGAATTAGAATGGATCGTACGAATGAATTAGAACGATCCATTCTAATTCATTCGCACGATCCAATCTAATTCATTCACATGATCCATTCTAATTCATTCGTACGATCCATTCTAATTCATTCGCACGAATGTATCCATTCTAATTCATTCATACGATCTATTCTAATTCATTCGTACGATCCATTCTAATTCATTCATACGATCCATTCTAATTCATTCGTACGATCCATTCAATTCATTCGCACAAATGTATCTATTCTAATTCCTTAGCACAATCCATGCTAATGAATGAATTAGAATGGATCGTACGAATGAATTAGAATGGATCGTACGAATGAATTAGAATGGATCGTACGAATGAGTAAGAATGGATCGTATGAATGAAATAGAATGGATTGTACGAATGAATTTGAATAAGTCGTGCGAATGAATTAGAATGGATCGTGCGAATGAATTAGAATGGATCGTACGAATGAATTAGAATAGATTGTACGACTGAATTAGAATGGATCATACGAATGAATTAGATTGGATCATGCGAATGAATTAGAATGGATCGTACAAATGAATAAGAATGAATACATTCTTACGAATGAATTTGTATGGTTCGTACGAATGAATTAGAATGGATCATACGAATGAATTAGAATGGATCGTACGAATGAATTAGATTGTATCGTACGAATGAATTAGAATGGATCGTGCGAATGAATTAGAATGGATCGTACGAATTAATTAGAATGGATCGTATGAATGAATTAGAATGGATCGTACGAATGAATTAGAATAGATCGTATGAATGAATTAGAATGGATACATTCATGCGAATGAATTAGAATGGATTGTACGAATGAAATAGAATGGATCGTGTGAATGAATTAGATTGGATCGTGCGAATGAATTAGAATGGATTGTAAGAATGAATTAGAATGGATCGTACGAATGAATTAGAACAGATCGTACGAATGAATTAGAATGGGTCGTACGAATGAATTAGAATGGATACATTCGTGCGAATGAATTAGAATGGATCGTACGAATGAATTAGAATGGATACATTCGTGCTTAGAATGGATCATGCGAATGAATTAGAATAGATCGTACGAATTAATTAGAATGGATACATTCGTGCGAATGAATTAGAATGGATCGTACGAATGAATTAGAATGGATCGTGCATATGAATTAGATTGTATCGTACGAATGAATTAGAATTGATCGTACGAATGAATTAGAATGGATCGTGCGAATGAATTAGAATGGATCGTACGAATAAATTAGAATAGATCGTACGAATGAAATAGAATGGATCGTGCGAATGAATTAGAATGGATTGTATCGTACGAATGAATTAGAATGGATACATTCGTGCGAATGAATTAGAATGAATCGTACGAATGAATTAGAATGGATCGTGCGAATGAATTAGAATGGATCGTACGAATGAATAAGAATGGATCGTACGAATGAATTAGATTGGATCGTGCGAATGAATTAGAATGGATCGTACGAATGAATTAGAATGGATCATACGATTGAATTAGAATAGATCGTGCGAATGAATTAGAATGGATATATTCGTGCGAATGAATTAGAATGGATCATACGAATGAATTAGAATGGATACATTCGTGCGATCCATTCTAATTCTATACATTCGTACGATCCATTCTAATTCATTCGTACGATCCATTCTTATTTGTACGAATGAAGTAGAATGGATACATTCGTGGGAAGGAATTAGAATAGATCGTACGAATGAATTAGAATGGCTACATTCGTGCGAATGAATTAGAATGGATCGTATGAATAAATTAGAATGGATCGTACGAATGAATAAGAATACATCGTACGAATGAATTAGAATGGATCGTATGAATAAATTAGAATGGATCGTACGAATGAATAAGAATACATCGTACGAATGAATTAGAATGGATCGTACGAGTGAATGGATCCATTCTAATTCATTCGTACGATCCATTCTAATTCAGTCATACGATCCATTCTAATTCATTCATACGAACCATACAAATTCATTCGTAAGAATGTATTCATTCTAATTCATTCGTACGATCCATTCTAATTCATTCGCATGATCCAATCTAATTCATTCGTATGATCCATTCTAATTCAGTCGTACAATCCATTCGAATTCATTCGTACGATCCATTCTAATTTATTTGTACGATCTATTCTAATTCATTCGCACGATCCATTCTAATTCATTCATAAGATCCATTCAATTCATTCGCACGATCCATTCTAATTCATTTGTACGATCCATTCTAATTCATTCGAACGAATGTATCAATTCTAGATCCATTCTAATTCATTCGTACGATCCTTACGATACAATCTAATTCATTCGTATGATCCATTCTAATTCATTCGTACGATCCATTCTAATTCATTCATACTATCCATTCTAATTCATTCATACGATCCATTCTAATTCATTCGTGCGAATGAATTAGAATGGATCGTACGAATGAATTAGAATGGATACATTCGTGCGAATGAATTAGAATGGATCGCACGAATGAGTAAGAATGAATCGTACGAATGAAATAGAATGGATCAAACAAATGATTTTGAATGGATCGTGCGAATGAATTAGAATGGATCGTACGAATGAACTAGAATGGATCGTACGAATGAAATAGAATGGATCGTACGAATGACTTAGAATGGATCGTACAAATGAATTAGAATAGATCATACGAATGAATTAGAATGGATACATTCGTGCGAATGAATTAGAATGGATCGTACGAATGAATTAGAATGGATCGTGCGAATGAATTAGAATAGATCGTACGAATAAATTAGAATGGATACATTCATGCGAAAGAATTAGAATGGATTGTATGAATGAATTAGAATGGATCGTATGAATGAATTACAATGGATCGTGCGAATGAATTAGAATGGATCGTGCGAATGAATTAGAATGGATACATTCGTGCGAATGAATTAGAATGAATCGTACGAATGAGTAAGAATGGATCATACAAATGAATTAGAATGGATCGTGTGGATGAATTAGAATGGATCGTATGAATGAATTAGAATGGATACATTCGTGTGAATGAATTAGAATGGATCGTACGAATGAATTAGATTGTATCATACGAATGAATTAGAATGGATCGTACGAATGAATTAGATTGTATCGTACGAATGAATTAGAATGGATCGTGCGAATGAATTAGAATGGATCATACGAATAAATTAGATTGTATCTTGCGAATGAATTAGAATGGATCATACGAATGAATTAGATTGTATCGTGCGAATGAATTAGAATGGATCATACGAATGAATTAGAATGGATCGTATGAATGAATTAGAATAGATCGTACGAATGAATTAGAATGGATCGTACGAATGAATTAGAACGATCCATTCTAATTCATTCGCACGATCCAATCTAATTCATTCACACGATCCATTCTAATTCATTCGTACGATCCATTCTAATTCATTCGCACGAATGTGTCCATTCTAATTCATTCATACGATCTATTCTAATTCATTCGTACGATCCATTCTAATTTATTCATACGATCCATTCTAATTCATTCATACGATCCATTCAATTCATTCGCACGAATGTATCCATTCTAATTCCTTCGCACGATCCATTCTAATGAATGAATTAGAATGGATCGTACGAATGAATTAGAATGGATTGTACGAATGAATTAGAATGGATCGTACGAATGAGTAAGAATGGATCGTATGAATGAAATAGAATGGATTGTACGAATGAATTTGAATAAATCGTGCGAATGAATTAGAATGGATCGTGCGAATGAATTAGAATGGATCGTACGAATGAATTAGAATGGATTGTACGACTGAATTAGAATGGATCATACGAATGAATTAGATTGGATCATGCGAATGAATTAGAATGGATCGTACAAATGAATTAGAATGAATACATTTTTTCGAATGAATTTGTATGGATCGTACGAATGAATTAGAATGGATCGTACGAATGAATTAGAATGGATCGTACGAATGAATTAGATTGTATCGTACGAATGAATTAGAATGGATCGTGCGAATGAATTAGAATGGATCGTACGAATGAATTAGAATGGATCGTATGAATGAATTAGAATGGATCGTACGAATGAATCAGAATAGATCGTACGAATGAATTAGAATGGATACATTCGTGCGAATGAATTAGAATAGATTGTACGAATGAATTAGAATGGATCGTGTGAATGAATTAGATTGGATCGTGCGAATGAATTAGAATGGATCGTAAGAATGAATTAGAATGGATCGTACGAATGAACTAGAACAGATCGTACGAATGAATTAGAATGGGTCGTACGAATGAATTAGAATGGATACATTCGTGCGAATGAATTAGAATGGATCGTACGAATGAATTAGAATGGATACATTCGTGCTTAGAATGGATCATGCGAATGAATTAGAATAGATCGTACGAATGAATTAGAATGGATACATTCGTGCGAATGAATTAGAATGGATCGTACGAATGAATTAGAATGGATCGTGCGTATGAATTAGATTGTATCGTACGAATGAATTAGAATTGATCGTACGAATGAATTAGAATGGATCGTGCGAATGAATTAGAATGGATCGTACGAATGAATTAGAATAGATCGTACGAATGAATTAGAATGGATCGTGCGAATGAATTAGAATGGATTGTATCGTACGAATGAATTAGAATGGATACATTCGTGCGAATGAATTAGAATGAATCGTACGAATGAATTAGAATGGATCGTGCGAATGAATTAGAATGGATCGTACGAATGAATAAGAATGGATCGTACGAATGAATTAGATTGGATCGTGCGAATGAATTAGAATGGATCGTACGAATGAATTAGAATGGATCATACGATTGAATTAGAATAGATCGTGCGAATGAATTAGAATGGATATATTCGTGCGAATGAATTAGAATGGATCGTACGAATGAATTAGAATGGATACATTCGTGCGATCCATTCTAATTCTATACATTCGTACGATCCATTCTAATTCATTCGTACGATCCATTCTAATTTGTACGAATGAAGTAGAATGGATACATTCGTGGGAATGAATTAGAATAGATCGTACGAATGAATTAGAATGGCTACATTCGTGCGAATGAATTAGAATGGATCGTATGAATGAATTAGAATGGATCGTACGAATGAATAAGAATACATCGTACGAATGAATTAGAATGGATCGTACGAGTGAATGGATCCATTCTAATTCATTCGTACGATCCATTCTAATTCAGTCGTACGATCCATTCTAATTCATTCATACGAACCATACAAATTCATTCGTAAGAATGTATTCATTCTAATTCATTCGTACGATCCATTCTTATTCATTCGCATGATCCAATCTAATTCATTCGTATGATCCATTCTAATTCAGTCGTACAATCCATTCTAATTCATTCGTACGATCCATTCTAATTCATTCGCACGATCCATTCTAATTCATTCGAACGATCAATTCTAATTCATTCATATGATCCATTCTAATTCATTCGCACGATCCATTCTAATTCATTCGTATGATCCATTCTAATTCATTCGCACGAATGTATCCATTCTAATTCATTCGTACGATCTATTCTAATTCAGTCGTACGATCGATTCTAATTCATTCGTGCGATCCATTCTAATTCATTCGCACGATCCAATCTAATTCATTCGTACGATCCATTCTAATTCATTCGTACGATCCATTCTAATTCATTCGCACGATCCATTCTAATTCATTCGTACAATCCATTCTAATTCATTCGCACGAATGTATCCATTCTACTTCATTCGTACGATCCATTCTAATTCATTCGCACGATCCATTTGTGCAAATGAATTAGATTGGATCTTAGAATGAATTCATTCTTACGAATGAATTTGTAATCATTCATTCTAATTTGTATGATACAAATGATTAATTCTAATTCATACGATACAATCTAATTCATTACCACGATCCATTAGAATGAATTAGAATGAATTAGAATGGATCACACGAATGAATTAGAATAGATCGTTCGAATGAATTAGATTGTATCGTACGAATGAATTAGAATGTACCGTACAAATGAATTAGAATGGATCGTACGAATGAATTAGAATGGATCGCACGAAGGTATCTATTCTAATTCATTCATACGATCTATTCTAATTCATTCGCACGAATGTATCCATTCTAATTCATTCGTACGATCCATTAGAATGGTTCGTATGAATGAATTAGAAAGGATTGTACGACTGAATTAGAATGGATCATACGTATAAATTAGATTGTATCGTACGAATGAATTAGAATGGATCATGTGAATGAATTAGAATGGATCGTACGAATAAATTAGAATAGATCGTACAAATGATGTAGAATGGATCGTACGAATGAATTAGAATGGATACATTCGTGCGAATGAATTAGAATGGATTGTACGAATGAATTAGAATGGATCGCGCGAATGAATTAGAATGGATCGTACGAATGAATTAGAATGGATCGTACGAATGAATTAGATTGGATCGTGCGAATGAATTAGAATGGATCGTACGAATGAATTAGAATCGATCATACGACTGAATTAGAATAGATCGTACGAATGAATTAGAATGGATACATTTGTGCGAATGAATTAGAATGGATCGTACGAATAAATTAGAATGGATCGTGCGAATGAATTAGAATGGATCATATGAATGAATTAGAATAGATCGTGCGAATGAATTAGAATGGATCGTACGAATGAATTAGAATGGATCGTACGAATGAATTAGAATGGATCGTACGAACGAATTAGAATGGATCGTGCGAATGAATTAGAATGGATCGTACGAATGAATTAGAATGGATCGTATGAATGAATTAGAATGGATCTTGCGAATGAATTAGAAAAGATCGAACGAATGAATTAGAATGGATACATTCGTGCGAATGAATTAGAATGGATTGTACGAATGAATTAGAATGGATCGTGCGAATGAATTAGAATTCATTCGTACGATCCATTCTATTTCATTTGTACGATCCTTTCTTTCTCATTCGTACGATCCATTCTAATTCATTCACACGAATGTATCCATTCTAATTCATTCGTACGATCCATTCTAATTCATTCGCACGAATGTATCCATTCTACTTCATTCGTACGATCTATTCTAATTCATTCGTACGATCCATTCTAATTCATTAATACGATCCATTCTAATTCATTCGTACGATCCATTCTAATTCATTCGCACGATCCATTCTAATTCATTCATACGATCCATTCTAATTCATTCGCAAGAATGTATCCATTCTAATTCATTCGTACGATCCATTCTAATTCATTCGTACGATCCATTCTAATTCATTCGCACGATCCATTCTAATTCATTCGTACGATACAATCTAATTCATTCGTACGATCCATTCTAATTCATTCGCACGAATGTATCCTTTCTAATTCATTCGTACGATCCATTCTAATTCATTCGCACGATCCATTCTAATTCATTCGCACGAATGTATCCAGTTTAATTCATTCGTACAATCTATTCTAATTCATTCGCACGATCCATTCTAATTCATTCATACGATCCATTCTAATTCATTCTTACGATCCATTCTAATTCATTCGCACGATCCATTCTAATTAATTTATACAATCCAATCTAATTTATTCGCACAATCTATTCTAATTCATTCGCACGATCCATTCTAATTCATTCGCACAATCCATTCTAATTCATTCGTACGATTGATTCTAATTCATTCGCACAAATGTATCCATTCTAATTCATTCGTACGATCTATTCTAATTCATTTGTACGATCCATTCTAGTTCATTCGTACGATCATTCTAATTCATTCGTACGATCCATTCTAATTCATTCGCACGAATGTATCCATTCTACTTCATTTGTACGATCCATTCTAGTTCATTCATACGATCCATTCTAATCCATTCGCACGATCCATTCAAATTCATTCGTACGATCCATTCTAGTTCATTCGTATGATCCATTCTAATTCATTCGCACGATCCATTCAAATTCATTCGTACAATCCATTCTATTTCATTCGTACGATCCATTCTTACTCATTCGTACGATCCATTCTAATTCATTCGCACGAATATATCCATTCTAATTCATTCGTATGATCCATTCTAATTCATTCGCACGATCCATTCTAATTCATTCGTACGATCCATTCTAATTCATTCGCACGAATGTATCCATTCTAATTCATTCGTAAGATCTATTCTAATTCATTCACACGATCCATTCTAATTCATTCATACGATCCACTCTAATTCATTCATACGATCCATTCTAATTCATTCGCACGTATGTATCCATTCTAATTCATTCGTACGATCCATTCTAATTCATTTGTACGATCCATTCTAATTCATTCGCATGATCCATTCTAATTCATTCGTACGATCCATTATAATTCAGTCGTACAATCCATTCTAATTCATTAGTACGATCCATTATAATTTATTCGCACAAATGTATCCATTCTACTTCATTCGTACGATCCATTGTAGTTCATTCGTACGATCCATTCTAATGCATTCGCACGATCCATTCAAATTCATTCGTACGATCAATTCTATTTCATTCGTACGATCCATTTTATTTCATTCGTACGATCCATTCTTACTCATTCGTACGATCCATTCTAATTCATTCGTACGATCCATTCTAATTCATTCGTACGATCCATTCTTACTCATTCGTACGATCCATTCTAATTCATTCGCATGAATGTATCCATTCTAATTCATTCGTACGATCCATTCTAATTTATTCGCATGATCCATTCTAATTCATTCGTACGATCCATTCAAATTCATTCGCACGAATGTGGATATTCTAATTCATTCATAAGATCCATCCATATGATCCATTCTAATTCATTCATACGATCCATTCTAGTTCATTCGCAAGATCGTACGATCCATTCTAATTCATACGTACGATACAATCTAATTCATTCGCACGATCCATTCTAATTCATTTGCACGATCCATTCTAATTCATTCGCACGATCCATTCTAATTCATTCGTACGATCCATTCTAATTCATTCGCACGATCCATTCTAATTCATTCGTACGATACAATCTAATTCATTCACACGATCCATTCTAATTCATTCGTACGATCCATTCTAATTCATTCGCACGAATGTATCCATTCTAATTCATTCGTAAGATCTATTCTAATTCATTCGTACGATCCATTCTATTCTAATACATACGAATATATCCATTCTAATTCATTCGTTCGATCTATTCTAATTCATTCGCAAGATCCATTCTATTTCATTCATACGATCCATTCTAATTCATTCGTACGATCCATTCTAATTCATTCGCACGATCCATTCTAATTCGTTCGTACGATCCATTCTAATTCATTCGCACGATCTAATCTAATTCATTCGTACTATCCATTCTAATTCCTTCGAACGATCCATTCTAATTCATTCGCACGATCCATTCTAATTCATTCGCACGATCCATTCTAATTCATTCGTACGATCCATTCTAATTCATTCGCATGATCCATTCTAATTCATCCATACGATCCATTCTAATTCATTCGTACGATCCATTCTAATTCATTCGTACGATCCATTCTAATTCATTCGTACGATCCATTCTAATTCATTCGCACGAATGTATCCATTCTAATTCATTCGTACTATCCATTCTAATGGATCATACGATACAATCTAATTCATTCGTATGATCCATTCTAATTCATTCGCACGAATGTATCCATTCTAATTCATTCGTACGATCCATTCTAATTTATTCGCATGATCCATTCTAATTCATTCGTACGATCCATTCTAATTCATTCATACGATCCATTCTTACTCATTCGTACGATCCATTCTAATTCTTTCGCACGAATGTATCCATTCTAATTCATTCGTACGATCCATTCTAATTCATTCGTACGATCCATTCTATTTCATTAGATCATACGAATGAATTAGAATGGATACATTCGTGCGAATGAATTAGAATGGATCGTACGAATGAATTAGAATGGATCGTGTGAATGAATTAGATTGGATCGTGCGAATGAATTAGAATGGATCGTAAGAATGAATTAGAATGGATCGTACGAATAAATTAGAACAGATCGTACGAATGAATTAGAATGGATCGTACGAATGAATTAGAATGGATCGTATGAATGAATTAGAATGGATCGTGCGAATGAATTAGAATAGATCGTACGAATGAATTAGAATGGATAGTGCGAATGAATTAGAATAGATCGTGCGAATGAATAAGAATGGATCGTACGAATGAATTCTAATTTGTGCGAATGAATTAGAATTGATCGTGGGAATGAATTTGAATGGATCTTGCGAATGAATTAGAATGGATCGTACGAATGAACTAGAATGGATTGTACGATCCATTCTAATTCATTCGTACGATTCATTCTAATTCATTCGCACGAATGTATCCATTCTAATTCATTCGTATGATCTATTCTAATTCATTCGCACGATCCATTCTAATTCATTCATACGATCCATTCTAATTCATTCGTACGATCCATTCGAATTCATTCGCACGATCCATTCTAATTCATTCGTACGATCCATTGTAATTCATTCGCACGATCCATTCTAATTCATTCGTACGATACAATCTCATTCATTCGTACGATCCATTCTAATTCTTTCGTACGATCCATTCTAATTCATTCGTACTATCCATTCTAATTCATTCGCACGATCCATTCTAATTCATTCGTACGATACAATCTAATTCAGTCGTACGATCATTCTAATTCATTCGTACGATCCATTCTAATTCATTCACACGAATGAATTAGAATGGATCGTGCGAATGAATTAGAATGGATCGTACGAATGAATTAGAATGGATCGTACGAATGAATTAGAATGGATCGTGCGAATGAATTAGAATGAATCGTATGAATGAATTAGAATGGATTGTATGAATGAATTAGAATGGATCATGCGAATGAATTAGAATAGATCGTACGAATGAATTAGAATGGATACATTCGTGCGAATGAATTAGAATGGATCGTACGAGTGAATTAGAATGGATCATGTGAATGAATTAGAATGGATTGTACGAATGAATTAGAATGGATCATACGAATGAATTAGAATTGATCATGCGAATGAATTAGAATGGATCGTACGAATGAATTAGAATGGATCTTATGAATGAATTAGAATGGATCGTGCGAATGAATTAGAATAGATCATACAAATGAATTAGAATGGATCGTACGAATGAATTTTAATGGATTGTACGACTGAATTAGAATGGATCATACGAATGAATTAGATTGTATCGTACGAATGAATTAGAATGGATCGTGCGAATGAATTAGATTGTATCGTACGATCCATTCAAATGGATCGTACGAATAAATTAGAATGGATCGTGCGAATGAATTAGAATGGATCATATGAATGAATTAGAATTGATCGTGTGAATGAATTAGAATGGATCGTGCGAATGAATTAGAATGGATCGTGCGAAGGAATTAGAATGGATCGTACGAATGAATTAGAATGGATCGTACGAACGAATTAGAATGGATCGTGCGAATGAATTAGAATGGATCGTACGAATGAATTAGAATGGATCGTATGAATGAATTAAAATGGATCTTGCGAATGAATTAGAATAGATCGAACGAATGAATTAGAATGGATACATTCGTGCGAATGAATTAGAATGGATTGTACGAATGAATTAGAATGGATCGTGCGAATGAATTAGAATGGATCGTACGAATGAATTAGAATGGATACATTCGTGCGAATGAATTAGAATGGATTGTACGAATGAATTAGAATGGATCGTGCGAATGAATTAGAATGGATCGTACAAATGAATTAGAATGGATCGTGCGAATGAATTATAATGGATCGTACGAATGAATTAGAATGGATACATTCGTGCGAATGAATTAGAATGGATTGTACGAATGAATTAGAATGGATCGTGCGAATGAATTAGAATGGATCGTACGAATGAATTAGAATGGATCGTACGAATGAATTAGATTGGATCGTGCGAATGAATTAGAATGGATCGTACGAATGAATTAGAATCGATCGTACGACTGAATTAGAATAGATCGTACGAATGAATTAGAATGGATACATTCGTGCGAATGAATTAGAATGGATCGTACGAATGAATTAGAATGGATCGTGCGAATGAATTAGAATGGATCATATGAATGAATTAGAATTGATCGTTCGAATGAATTAGAATGGATCGTACGAATGAATTAGAATCGATCGTACGAATGAATTAGAATGGATGTATGAATGAATTAGAATGGATCGTGCGAATGAATTACAATAGGTCGTACGAATGAATTAGAATGGATCGTACGAATGAATTAAATTGTATCGTACGAATGAATTAGAATGGATCGTACGAATGAATTAGATTGGATCGTGCGAATGAATTAGAATGGATCGTACGAATAAATTAGAATCGATCGTACGACTGAATTAGAATAGATCGTACGAATGAATTAGAATGGATACATTCGTGCGAATGAATTAGAATGGATCGTACGAATGAATTAGAATGTATCGTGCGAATGAATTAAAATGAATCATATGAATGAATTAGAATTGATCGTGCGAATAAACTAGAATGGATCGTGCGAATGAATTAGAATGGATCGTACGAATAAATTAGAATGGATTGTACGACTGAATTAGAATGGATCATACGAATGAATTAGATTGTATCGTACGAATGAATTACAATGGATCATACGATTGAATTAGAGTGGATCGTACGAATGTATTAGAATTGATCGTACGAATGAATTTGAATGGATCGTGCGAATGAATTAGAATGGATCGTACAAATGAACTAGAATGGATCGTACGAATGAAGTAGAATGGATACATTCGTGCGAATGAATTAGAATGGATCGTACAAATGAATTAGAATGGATCGTACGAATGAATTAGAATGGATCGTGCGAATGAATTAGAATGGATCATGCGAATGAATTAGAATGGATCGTGCGAATGAATTAGAATGGATCGTGCGAATGAATTAGAATGGATCATACAAATGAATTAGAATAGATACATTCATGCGAATGAATTAGAATGGATTGTACGAATGAATTAGTATGGATCGTGCGAATGAATTAGAATGGATCGTACGAATGAATTAGAATGGATACATTCATGCGAATGAATTAGAATGGATCATCCGAATGAGAAAGAATGGATCGTACGAATGAAATAGAATGGATCGTACGAATGAATTTGAATGGATCATGTCAATGAATTAGAATGAATCGTACGAATGAATTAGATTGGATTGTACGACTGAATTAGAATGGATCATACGAATGCATTAGATTTTATCGTACGAATGAATTAGAATGGATCATGCGAATGAATTAGAATGGATCGTACGAATGAATTAGAATGGATCGTACGAATGAATTAGAATGAATGTATAAATGAATTAGAATGGATCGTGCGAATGAATTACAATAGATCGTACGAGTGAATTAGAATGGATCGTACGAATGAATTAGAATGGATCGTACGAATGAATTAGAATCGATCATACGAATGAATTAGAATGGATCGTACGAATGAATTAGAATGGATCGTATCGTACGAATGAATTAGAATGGATCGTACGAATGAATTAGAATGGATCGTACGAATGAATTAGAATGGATACATTCGTGCGAATGAATTAGCATGGATCGTACGAATGAATTAGATTGTATCGTACGAATGAATTAGAATGGATCGTGCGAATGAATTAGAATGGATCGTACGAATGAATTAGAATGGATCGTATGGATGAATTAGAATGGATCATGCGAATGAATTAGAATAGATCGTACGAATAAATTATAATGGATACATTCGTGCGAATGAATTAGAATGGATCATGCGAATGAATTAGAATGGATCGTACGAATGAATTAGATTGGATCGTGCAAATGAATTAGAATGGATCGTACGAATAAATTAGAATGGATCTAGAATGGATACATTCGTTCGAATGAATTAGAATGGATCGTACGAATGAATTAGAATGGATCGTGCGAATGAATTAGAATGAATCTTATGAATGAATTAGAATGGATTGTGCGAATGAATTAGAATGGATTGTGCGAATGAATTAGAATGGATCGTACGAATGATTTAGAATGGATTGTACGACTGAATTAGAATGGATCATACGAATGAATTAGATTGTATCGTACGAATGAATTAGAATGGATCGTACGAATGAACTAGAATGGATCGTACGAATGAAGTAGAATGGATACATTCGCACGATCCATTGTAATTCATTCGCACGAATGTATCCATTCTAATTCATTCGTACGATCCATTCTAATTCATTCGCACGAATGTATCCATTCTAATTCATTCGTACGATCTATTCTAATTCATTTGCACGATCCATTCTAATTCATTCATACGATCCATTCTAATTCATTCGCACGATCCTTTCTAATTCATTCGTACGATACAATCTAATTCATTCGTATGATCCATTCTAATTCAGTCGTACAATCCATTCTAATTCATTCGTACGATCCATTCTAATTCATTTGTATGATCTATTCTAATTCATTCGCACGATCCATTCTAATTCATTCATAAGATCCATTCTAATTCATTCGCACGATTCATTCTAATTCATTCGTACGATCCATTCTAATTCATTCGAACGAATGTATCCATTCTAGATCCATTCTAATTCATTCGTACGATCCATTCTAATTCATTTGCACGATCCAATCTAATTCATTCGTACGAATGGATCGTGCAAATGAATTAGAATGGATCGTACGAATGAATTAGAATGGATTATACGACTGAATTAGAATGGATCATACGAATGAATTAGAATGGTTCGTACGAATGAAATAGAATGGATCGTACGAATGAATTATAATGGATCGTACGAATGAATTAGAATGGATCGTACGAATGAATTAGAATGGATCGTACGAATGAATTAGAATAGATCGTACGAATGAATTAGAATGGATGTATGAATGAATTTGAATGGATCGTGCGAAAGAATTACAATAGATCGTACGAATGAATTAGAATGGATCGTACGAATGAATTAGAATGGATCATGCGAATGAATTAGAATGGATCATACGAATGAATTAGAATGGATCGTACGAATGAATTAGATTGGATCGTGCGAATGAATTACAATGGATCGTACGAATGAATTAGAATCGATCGTACGAATGAATTAGAATAGATTGTTACGAATGAATTAGAATAGATACATTCGTGCGAATGAATTAGAATGTATCGTACGAATGAATTTGAATGGATCGTGCGAATGAATTAGAATAGATCGTGCGAATGAATTATAATGGATCGTGCGAATGAATTATAATGGATCGTACGAATGAATTAGAATGGATTGTACAACTGAATTAGAATGGATCGTACGAATGAATTAGAATAGATCGTGCGAATGAATTAGAATGGATCGTATGAATGAATTTGAATGGATCGTACGAATGAATTAGAATGGATCGTACGAACGAATTAGAATGGATCGTGCGAATGAATTAGAATGGATCGTACGAATGAATTAGAATGGATCGTATGAATGAATTAGAATGGATCTTGCGAATGAATTAGAATAGATCGAACGAATGAATTAGAATGGATACATTCGTGCGAATGAATTAGAATGGATTGTACGAATGAATTAGAATGGATCGTGCGAATGAATTAGAATGGATCGTACGAATGAATTAGAATGGATCGTGCGAATCAATTAGAATGGATCGTACGAATGAATTAGAATGGATCGTATGAATGAATTAGAATGGTTCGTACGAATGAATTAGAATAGATCGTACGAATGAATTAGAATGAATCGTGTGAATGAATTAGATTGGATCGTGCGAATGAATTAGAATGGATCATACGAATGAATTAGAATGGATCGTACGAATGAATTTGAACAG